>WSFP011349451.1:0-35508 GCA_009831015.1 Picea engelmannii
TGATCATCTTATACCAAGTGTTATTGATTTAAACTTACAATATGCATTTAGGTGAGAGATCAAGTTTGACCAAATCATCTATGAACTATTTACAAAAAGATGTGAAAAATACAAAAGATGTGTTGAAAAGTGTAAAATATAATTATAACGCAAAGTTACTAAGTACACTAGGAATTTAAGGACTAAGTCTCATTGCAAGTTCAAAATAAAATATTTGTATTGATACACATGAAGCTCCTCGTAGGATTATAGATTCTAATAACTTTAGCAATTAATAACATTGATTTTTTTGGTGATTTACAGAAGAACCCATAACTTCGTGGAAAAAAAATTGGCGGTGTTTTGCTTAACAGTGTGATTAGATAATACAACCATAATGTTGATTTAATACCTTGCAAGGGATCAAATATCTAAATGGGCAATACATATTTCCAGAAATTGATATGAGATCATTTCTCTGCAACGATTAAGTGGACAATTTATGTCATCTGAGCTTATTTAATCTCTCTCCCTTGTTGGTATGACAACAAATAGAGATTGTAGAATTTCCAAGAGAATAGGAGATCAAACTATGATGGCAAAAATGCAAAAAATATGGAACCTCACACATAGTAGTATTAACAATCATGAGTTACATGCATGTCAAGTCACTAAAATGATGAAGAGAGGTGTTTATGCGCCTATAAATCACTTAAATGGCATGGAGAGAGATTAATGGAAAATTCTATGTAAGAAAAGGTCCAAAGGGACATGGGATCACAAAGCTTTGAAAAGGCCTTGATCTCAAGGCTCAATACCACTTAATATGTGTACAAAACAACAATGTGGGTACTCAGATGTAAGAACATAAAAAAAACCAAGAGCACAAGCACGGAAGTGAAAAGGATATTGTTGTAATGTCCAGGTATGTACACTCTATGTTGTATTAGCTATATATAAGTACACAATTAGTGGAAATTAGTGATCATTTTATAGAGTGTAATCAATTTACACTTATAATATCCATATTTAGGTGAGAGATAAAGTTTTACCAAATCATGTATGAATTACTTACAAAGATATGTGAAAAATACAAAAGACACGATGAAAATTGTAAAATATAATTATAACACGGAGTCGTTAAGTATGTTAAGAACTTAAGGACTAAGTCTCATCACAAGTTCAAAATAAAATATTTGTATTGGATAACACGAAGTTCCTCATAGGTTTATAGATCATAAAAACTTTAGCAATTTATAATCTTGATATTTTTGGTGACTTACATAAGAACCCTTAACTTTGTGAAAACAATGGAAAATGGTTTACTTAACAATGTGATTAGATAATACAACCATAATTTTGATTTAATACCTTGCATGGAATAAAATATCTAATGGGGTATGATGGATTTGTCGAGATTGATATGAGATCATTTCTCTGCAATGATCAAGTGGACAATTTATGAATTCAATCTTATTTAATCTCTCTTCCTTGTTGGTACAACAACAAACATACATTGTAGAATTTTCAAGAGAATCAAGAGATCGAGATATGATGACAAAAATGCAAAATAATATGGAACTTTAGACATAATACTCAATAATAAGTTGCATGCTCGTCAATTCCATAAAATCATGAAGAGATGTGTCAATCTACCTGCAAATCACTTAAATGACTTGGAGAGATATTAATGGAAAAATCATTTAAGAAAGGGTGCAAAGAAGTTGGAAACATAAATCTTTGAAAATGCCCCAATCTTAAGGCTCAATACCACTTAATATGTGTGCAAAACAATAATGTGGGTACTCACATGTAAGAATAGAAAAACCCCAAGAGCACAAGCACACAAGTGAAAAAGATGTTGTCGTAATGTCTACATATGTACACTCTATGTTGCATTAGCTATATATATATAAGTACATAGCTGGTGGAAATTAGTGATCATATTAAACCAAGTGTGACCTATTTGCACTATAATATGCATATTTAGGTGAGAGATAAAGTTTGACCAAGTCACCCTAATGTTTTACAGTCACCTTTGGCTTCTTTTTCTAGAGTTGGTTAGGCATGTCGACTCCACTATTGATCATGTTATAAACTCATCTACTACTTTCATCTCCTCCAGCCTTCCACACTCTATCCAGCTACCTGATCATGTTTACATCTCCTCCATCCCTCCACACTCTATACAACAAGTTGTTCATGTGAGAAGACCGAGCAACCCTGCACCTTATCTTCCCCCTGTTGGCCTAAATCCGCCGGAACTTTCTGAAATCCACCCTCTCCCCTCGACTAACATTTTAGACTCAAAATGGAGTCCTAAAATCAGAGAGTCGGAGGAGAGTGACTCCTCTCTCAACCATGTTGTCGAGTCCTTGATACCTTTCTTAAAGGATAACATTGAAGTTGTTAAGTTATCTATCTGCAGAGGAAAGGCTATTAGTACACCACAGATGGAGGATTCCTCTTCTAAACGTTCCCCGTCAAGGATTGGTAAGGAATTTTCCTGGTCAAGGGGACTAGGTATGGAAATTTCACCTCTTAAAAATCGTAGTGGTAGAAAGAAGTTGGCACAAACCTCTTCTCTCCCTGCTGATTCTATGTCATCCAATATTGGCAAAGGGCCTCTTAGAGCATTGAAAGCCCTTGTGAGGGCCAAGTAATGTTAGTTCTATCCCTAAATATTAGAGGGACATGAGGCACCCTCAAAGTTGCCTCTTTTCACCTACTGTTGGAACACATCCATCCGAATATTATTTTACTACAAGAGACCTTGGTTAATGAGCAGAGAGCTAGAGATTTTATCCATCTCTTTCATCCGACTTGGCTATCGAGTTTTGTCAGCTCTTTAGGTACCTTTGGAGGTCTACTAACTACTTGGGATCCCTTACTATTTGCATTTGATTCTTATCTCACAGTGGGTGGTATATTATTAACTGGAAGGAGCTTAGTCCAAAATAGGGACATAGCTTTGTTGAATACTTATGGTCCCTATAAGGACAAGAAACATTTTTGGAAAGCGATGGTTGACAGTGGTATTTTAACCATCAAAAATCTTATAGAGGCTGGAGATTTTAACATTATACTATCAGCTGATGAAAACTGGGGGAGGCTTCTAGGGTCTGATCTTTCAGAGGATTTCTACAGGTCAATCTTCTCTTCTCACAAGCTGATTGACATTAAACCCGACAAGTTGGTGCCAACCTGGAGAAATGTACATACAAGTCAAGATGCGGTTGCAAGGAGGTTAGACAGATTCATGGTTGTCGAAGATCTATTACTTGACAGAGGATTATATCGATCTTGGGTTCAATTCCCCTTCATTTCATACCATGCGCCGGTATGTTTGCAGCTTGATTTACCTCCTATTTATAAAACATATCCTTTTAAGTTTAATCCTCAATGGATTAAGAACCTGTAATTTGTGAATATTGTCATAAGTTTGTGGAATGAACCGATATTTTTGACAGAAAGAGGTAAACAAAAAAGATTATTGTGGAAACTTAAGGAACTAAAATTTCATACTAAAGCTTGGCACAAAGAGCTATTGTTAAGAACAAAGGGTAAGTTCCTTGATCTGGAATATGATATGAAAGTTTTAAATCATAAATTGGAAGAAGATTTGACTGGTCTCTCAGTCTCTTTACAACTCCGGCATTTAGAAAATATCAGAAATAAGATTCTAAGAGAGGAAGAGGAACAATGGAGACTGTGTAGCAGGGCATTATGGCTCGAAAGTGGTGACAAAAATTCCAAATATTTTCATAACTATGCAAGATACAACAGAATCAAAAATCACATTTGGAAAATTGATAACACCCTGGGGAAAATTGTCAATGATCAAAAGTATTTAAAGGAAGTTGTTGTCAACTATTTTAAGGATTTCTATAAAGAGCCAACTGTTCAGAATTTACCAGAACAATGTCAGATTCTTGAACACTACCCACAGATTTTTAGTGGAGAGGAGGCAGAGTGTTTGTTTCAACAGGTTACACTAGAGGAAGTTAAAGAGGTCCTATTCTTGTTTCAAAAAGACAAAATTCCAGGTCCAGACGGATGGACTGCCGAACTTTTTACTTATTTCTTTGATCTCGTGAATGAGGATATCCTAGCTATGGTAGAATAATCCAGAAGATCGAGAGCTATTGAGGGAGGCTTAAATTATACCTTCCTGACCTTGATACCAAAATCAAACAACCCCTCCACCTTTGGCGATTTTTGTCCTATCTCTCTTTGCAATCTTTGCTATAAAATAATATCCAAAATTATTGCCAATACGATAAAACCTTTCCTATCGAAGACACTATCTTTGGAACAGATGGGGTTTTTAAAGGGCAGACGCATTCAAGATGCCATTGGTATGGTTCATGGGAGTCTGCACAGCATAAAGAAGAAAAAACTGAAAGCATTGGTTTTAAAGCTGGATCTTATGAAAGCATATGATAGTATTGAAAGGGATTTCTTGAGGTTGATTTTACTAAAAGTCGGAGCTGGCCTAGATTTGACAAATTGGATAATGTCTTGCCTGACTTCCTCTTCCTTTGCGGTTTTAATAAATGAGGAGGCTACAGAATTCTTCAGAAGCGACAGGGGGGTAAGGCAAGGATGCCCACTATCACCATTGCTCTTCATCTTGGCAATGGAAGGCCTCAGTTTATTGTTGAAAGACAGTCTGGCGAGAGGAGCAGTTTCAGGTATAAAAGTCTCGAGGATGATTAATATTTTGCATATATTGTTTGTGGACGATGTAATTATTATGTCTAAGGCCTATGTCACCGATTGGACCGAGATAAGTAGGATTATTGGCCTTTTCTGCAAAGCTTCAGGAGTGTCATTGAACCATCAGAAAACATCTGTGCTTTTTTAAGGAACCACAGAAACTGAGTTAGATCCACTCAAATTAATTCTCCCTTTCTCTTTCACTCCACTTTCTGGTGGTTTTAGATACTTGGGTTACATGTTGAAGACAGCATCGCAATGCACAAGTGACTAGGATTGGTTAATTTCAAAACTATTAAAGCAGGTGGGCTTTTGGTGCAATCGTTGGTTGTCATTGGGTGGAAGATACATTTTGGTTAAAGCGGTGTTAGAAGCACAGCCAGTTTTATGGATGTCTATGGAGGCCCTACCTCTTTCAATTCTCAGTAGAATCAAGAAAGTGATGTTCCAGTTCTTGTGGAATGGTCACTCTGAATCCCAGCACTTTCACCTTTTCCGTTGGGAAACTTTATCCAGACCGAAAAAGCTAGGGCGGTGGGGTTTTCGAAACCTCCAAATTTTCAATAAAGCTCTTAATACAAATACTTTGTGGAGAGTATTAAACCACGATGAGTAAATATCTACAGAATACCTTGCTCTTCAACTTTCTTAGGAAGCCTTCTCATGAAACAAAGTCTGCCTCAAGGATTTGGTCAAACCTGGTGTGAACCTTTCCTTTTATTCTCCATTGGATTAGTTGGAAACCAGGAGCGGGGTCCTTGATTTTAATAGGGAGGGACAGGATTTCGGGGTTAGGTGATAATTCTCTCCTCTTGAATGAGACTTTATACCACTTACTTCAAAAGTGGATTATTGTTCATGCAAACGTTGAAGAAGTTAATAATCTAATATCGACAGCTAAGAGGTGGAAGAGCAGCATGGAATTCGGTTTGATAGGGACACTTGCAGATGATTGGAACAGATATGTTAGGGAGATTAAGGGAGCTGACATTGCACTTCAGATAAATGAGATAGACACACTAGTTTGGACGGGTATAGATAAAAAAGGAGAATTATTAGTCAAAAACACCTATGATGCGATTTTCTCATTGAAAGAGATCCCAATGTGGAGCGGCTGGAAGAAAAACATATGGAAGTGGCCATTACCTCTTAAGATGATTCTTTTTTTTTGTCTTGATTGAAAACTGCAAAGGAAACGGTGGGTGGGACCAAGTTTTTGTTGTCTTTGCAATCAGAGAGAAGAAAATCTAAATCACATGTTCATCACCTGCGATTTCACCCGGTTAGCATGGGCTAAATGTGCACATACACTAAAGTTCACTCATCAGTGGGTAGGTACCTCCCTGAACGAGTGTATGAATAACTGGTTGTTGAATAGCCAAGTTTCTAAATGCATTATGATCATTATATATTGGTTCTTATGGAAAGAACGCAATAAGGCTCTTTTTGAAGGACATTCGCCCTCTACCTGAGCTGTCTTCTTTAAGGTTATTGGTGCTTTTAATGTCACTACTCTTGATAGGATAAATTCAACACTAAGACAGAAACCTATTTTGATAAAAGATGGATAATATGTAGCATATTTCGATGGATCTACAATTGCAGGTGGATCAAACTGTGGCATGGGAAGTACTATTATTTGTGCAACTTCTCAAGTCTTTCATTGGTTTTTAAATTGTGGCGAGGGGAGAAACACGAAAAAGGAACTGCTAGGAGCCTGGGGTACTCTTACTCTCACCAAAATGTTGGACCATACTTGTATTCAAGTATTGGGGGATTCAAAGGTTATAATATATTGGTTGGATCAGAAAGGGAGGCTTCAGGCAATCAGCATTGAAGCATGGAAGAGATGCATTGAAGAGCTGATTCAAACCTTCCAAAGTATACAATTTCATCACATTTTCAGAGAAACAAATAAAATTGTCGATCAGATGTCCAAGTTAGCATTAACATCAGTAAAAGGAAGGATGACATACTACACTTGGGATGGAGAGAATGCAAGGCCTACTCTCTTTGAATATATCTTCTAATTGGGTAGAATCTTGTCATCACTTTGTTTTAGGGACTGATTATTATCTCTTGAGAAGGAACCTGGAATTTGTTTTTGCATGTTCATGTTTGTATTATTTTCAGTGAGAGGTTTTCTCTCTCCGCTCGAAGGCTTGGTCAGTTAAGACAATGATTCCCTTCATTTATCTGGGGAAGTTTTTGGATCAGACCCGGACTGTTTGGCTTGGTCAGTCGTTGATTTTTCTCAGATTTTTTTTTTTAAGTTATATAATATAATTTGGTGGAATTTTTCTATTGAAAAAAAAAGTCACCTATGAATTACTTACAAGAGATGTTAAAAATATAATATACATGGTGAAAACTGTAAAATATAATTACAACATGGAGGGATTAAGTACACTAGGAACGTAGGGACTAAGTCTCATCACAAGTTCAAAATAAAATATTTGTATTGGATACACATGAATTTCCTCATAGGCTTATAGATTGTAATAACTTTAGCTATTAATAACATTGATATTTTTGGGAACTTACATAAGAACCCATAACTTCATGAAAACAATGGACAATGGTTTGCTTAATGGTGTGATTACCGTAATGTTGATTTAATACCTGGAATCAAATATCTAAAGGGGTATGATGGATTTGCAAGAGATGATATGAGACCATTTCTTTGCAAAGATTAAGTGGACAATTTATAAAATCAATATTATTTAATCTCTCTCCCTTGTTGGTATGACAACAAGTGTACATTGTAGATTTTTCAAGAGAATCAAGAGATTGAGTTATGATGACAAAAATGAAAAAAATTATGGAACTTCACACATAATAGTCTTAACAATAATAAGTTACATGCACTTCAATTGCCTAAAATCATGAAGAGAGGTGTTGATGTGCCTACAAATCACTTACTTGGAGAGAGATTAATGGAAAATTTAATTTAAGAAAAGGTCCAAAGGAGCATGGAATCACAAATATTTGAAAACATCCTCATCTTAAGGCTCAATATCACTTAATATGTGTACAAAACAACAATGTGGGTACTTACATGTAAGAATAGAAAAACCCTGAGAGCACAAGCACACAAGTGAAAAGGATATTGTCGTAATGTCTACATATGGACACTCTATGTTGTGATGTATTAGCTATATATAGAAGTAAATATTGGTGGAAACTAGTGATCATCTTAGACAAAGTGTCATTGGTTTACACCTATAAAATACACATTTAGGTGAGATATTGGGTTTAAACAAGTCACATGTGAATTAATTACAAAGAGACATGAGAGATACAAAAAGAAATGATGAAGACAGTAAATTATAATTATAGCATAGAGTCGTTAAGTACACAAGGAAATTAGGGACTAAGTCTTATCATGATTTTGAAATAAAATATTTGTATTTGATACACATGAAGCTCCTCATATGCTTATATATTGTAATAACTTTAGAAATTAATAATTATAACACACTCGACCCCCTAACCCTCTTAGGTTGGTGGGATGTTAATTTTCATCTTTCTCTTAACTAAGTCCTTCAGGCTTGTTCTCCCTAGTCCTGATTCATCACTAGTTGAGTGAAGACTTCTCTTATCACAGTATTCACTTTGTTAGATATTACTTGTCCGACTCTCAAACACAATCGAAATCCCTCTAAGGAATTTCTTGCACAACCATGCACTTGTACATCCCCAATCGAACGGCTAAAATTACTCCTTACCACTAGATCAACAATCAACAATGATTCAGACTCATTTCCATAAGACATCAGGTTACAAGGTTAAAATATCATTCGGATGGCTTCTCTCTAATGGATCACTCATATAGATCCAACAGCCCTTGGACTCGGACTCCAATGGACTCAATCGCTTTGGTGCCTCTAACCACTCGACGGCTATCACCGACCTCGTCACCCTTTCCTTGCATGAATAAGTGGGACCCATGACATATCTATGGTTGAGATTATATCACGCATCCACTTGTAATCCATGGTTCAGGTTCTCTCTCGAAGTCCTTCGCCATCGGAGTGCATCCACTCTGAGTATCATAGACCATTCTGACGGGCACTCTCTAACGTGTCCTTCTGATGGATCTGACAATCCTTGTTACACCTCATCTGATGGATAAGATTGTCTCAAAGTCTCACAATTGTACGACAGTTAACGGCATCGAGGTCTTCCTCCCCAAAACAGTTTGTACTAGATCCAATGGTTGTGATCCATTGAAACACCTTTCAATAGATATACGGTCGTCAGACTCTCTGGAAAACCATCCTTTAGGCTTTCAACCATCCTCCTTCCAATAGTTTTACACCACTAACACTCTACATTGACGGCCCATGTTTCATCACATCACCCTCTAATAGATCAACGACTCTTGTTGACTCAAAGTCTCCCCCATTAGAATCCCATTGCAACCGTATACTTGGTCACTTCGATGGTTTCACCATTCGACCAATGGTCGGGATCTTTCCTCTCCTCCAGATCAATGGTTATGAATCATTCTGATTCAAAACATGAGTTTGTTGGAAAGTTGGTTTGGACAATTGGTTGTCATTTATTTCAACCCTTGGAGAGTGACCTTGGAGATTGATGTCAACCCTTGGAGAAGTCCAGAAGCCCCAGAGATGTGGACGGGATCATTGCACAGTTGTTTGTGAGTTAGTTTTTTTCAACATATGTGATGGATACATTTGATGAAGTCTACATGAAGCCTCAGAGGTTTGGTTATGGTACCTAAATTTGAATGAGTTTTTTGGACATGAAGGATAGTTTAAATTCAAGTAAGACACTCATATATGGATAGTACTCATCGTGGTGTTTCTGGTGATATGTGGAACACCACGTGGTTCCTCACGGTTAGGGAGATATGGCTTTGTGAAGTTGGAAGCTCTGAAGAATGGTCAAGAAGCCCCTAGTTGGTTACAAGTCTTTAATGAAAGGGAAAAGTGGTTGTAACAAGAAATTTCAAGAAGCCCTAAATTTAAGGGAAAAGGTCATAAACTTAAGGAAAGAGGTTACTTAGAAAAAGTATAAATACACCTCAAGAAGTCTCTCAAGTGATTCTTATATGAGGTAACAAAGGATATCTAAGGCATTTTTCAAAGGGAAGATGAAGTAAAGGTCGAAATTGCAAGGGGGGATGAAGTCTTGTGAGGATGTCTTCTAAGGTATTTTATTTACAGATCATCTTACCATTTTCGCTATAAAAAAATTTCTAGAATGATTCAAATAGAGAAACTTAGAGGATATTGATACGGCTTATCAAGGTACATGTGGTAGAAATTCCAACTTCTTTGTCGTTGTATTTTGGGAGATACACTATGTGGAAGATAAGGTGTTTGTCTAGTCCTAGAACTAGTCTCAAACAGGTGTTTCGAGTAAAAAGGTTATAACTTATTCATAAAATATCCAAATTCAGTGAGACCAAATGAATTGGATAGAGTACATTCTGTAGTATGTTTTGTGTGATTTTCAGATCTAGATATCAAATATTCTATGTGTGGCATGCTCTACAATTTTTCTCTCTAGAATAATCTAGAATTCAGCAAGGTCTGCCATCTTTACTATAACTCCTTTTCTGAGAGGTTCTAAGAAGTGAAACTTGGAGGAATTGTCGAGAAGATATTGAAGAATATTTTGTAGAATTTTTATACCTTTATTCATTACAGGTACGGAGTTATGCTTGTTTAAATTTAGGGTTTGTGACTAATCCAAAAACTAGTCATGTGAAACTAAGGTAAAGTTTGATGAAGATGTTATTCTCTTGTTGTTGAAGTTGAGGAAGGTATGTAGGTCTATGATCACATACACTAGGTCTGTTACAGAGTTACAGGTATGTTTATATGAATATTTTTAGGGTTACATGTTGATGATGTTCTGGTGTATGGCATGATTGAGCCATATCATGAGTGATATGGTATATGGTTGAGGCACATGATTTGAGGTACATGATTGAGGTGCATGTTGGACACTTTATGTTGGCATTGTGCTTGAGGCACATCTTGTGATATTGGCATATTGGTGGAGGTTTGGTGCATGGTTGATGCACTAGTTGTGTTACAGGTTGATGTACATGGTTATGGTATAGGTTGATGTACATGGTTAATGTGAATGGTTGGCACATGGTATGGTACAGGTGTTGGTGCATGCTTGATGACCTTGTTGTGGTACAAGTTGTGGTACATGTTTGATGCTTGGTTTGGTAAATGATTTGGTACATGGTTGAGACACGTGTCTTGTGATGGTATATTGGTGATCTTGGTACATTTTTGGTAGAGGCATGTGTTTGTGATGTTGGACATATAGTTTAGATGTGTCTTTGGTGTATGATCCATGTGAGAGGATATGGTTGAGTATTGGTGACAGTGACAGATTGGATATAGTGACAAGTTGACAGGTTACAGGTTGATGTGATAGTGGTAGTGACAGTGGCAAAGACAGTGGTAGTGACAGTAATTGTGGTAGTGACAGTTAGTCTACGCGTATACTTCAAGGCATCAGGATAGGGCAAGGAAAGGGGGTTGTATCCTCCTTCCGATTAGAGTCAAAGAATCAGGGAGTTGGATCTTCCTTCAGGTTGGAGCCTAAAAACTAGGTGGTTGTAGCCACCTTTCAGTTGGAGCCGTAGAACCCAGGGGGTTGTATCCTCCTTCTGGTTAGAGCCAGAGAATTCAGGGAGTTGTAGCTTCCTTCATGTTGGAGCTTGTAAATAGGGGGTTATAACCTCCTTCCAGTTGTAGTTGTAGAATTGGGAAGTTGTTGTTGCCTATGAATGAATTCTTGATATATATAAGAAAGCATTTTGTGGTTTTCTCACATTTGGGTTTCCACGTAAATATTGGTGTAATGTGTTCTTGATGTGATGTTGTTGTGATGTTGATTATGACTACATTCTTATGATATATATATTGAATGCAATCATAGATGATACATTGATGATAAATTGTTGAAAATTGTTGATAAAGTGAAATAATATATGTTGTGATTAAAAGTGGTATAAATTGCTCATATTAATTCATCCCCCCTCTCAGTATTCCAACAAATTTCTCTTCAAAATAACAATCTGATTCTAGACTTAATCGTTCAAGGTCTCTTTGGGCTCATTTACTAAGGTTTTACTAGACTCTCTAGGTCCTCACCTTCATGTTGTAACCGACTAAGGCATACATGCTTTGTCCCGGTAGAAGATTTGCATCCTACAAACTTTTCATTTCAAAACAGGACTTTCTAGGCAAAAGGAGGGTTCTTACAACCACACAGTATCTCACCAGAAGGTCAAGGGAACTTTGCTACCATTCTTCTAAGGAAAATTCATATTTTGCAAGATTTCCATTCAAAGGCTTGCAGTTTCTCAGGGTCATGCCCAATGTTAATGCCATTGCTTAATCATTCATATTTATCTTGTTTGTTAGTGAAAAGAATCATACACGATCCATTTTACTCAAGAATTCAACCATTCTTTCATTTAATCACACACACACACACACACACACACGCATATAGTGAAGAATCGCAATTAGCCAACTAACTAAGAAAGGAAACATTTATTCCCAACCATAGACTATGTTGTAGTATGTCTTTCTACGGCATGTCGCCCCCATGCCAAGCCATGATACCACCAGGGGACTAACTCATCTAACTATGAAATTGAGAAAATGGTTCAGGAAGTTTACTCTCCTTCACTATGTTGGCAACAACAGAAGTTTCCCTCTTCCCACTGAGCTCAAGACCTCCACTGGTTTATCAGGCACCTTCCCAACTGGATTTCATATGCACCAGGGTGTCCCTTCTCTACTACACAATTCCTCGATGACCTCCCCTTACAAGTTTCAGTTTATTTCTAGTAGATACCAAGTCACAACCCTCTACTACTCCAATCTGGTTATGGGTCTTCTTTGTTCCAAGTGACCATTAATTTTCCTTGGGAAAGCTTATTGTCTTCCTCAAGGAAACCTTCCCAACCATTATGTTACTCAGAACTATGTGCAAGAGTCTCTCCAGTAATCGCACTATCTATTTGTGAGTCTACCACTCACTCTGTCCACAATGGATCTCTGTGAGAATCCGTTTATTTGTCACTTGTGCATTGGTTCTCTCTATTTATTTTCTCCTTGTTGCGACTATCCAATCCACTCTCAAATTCTTCCTCTAAAATTGGTGTCATGTTTTCCACCTTTGGTCTCTTCTTCCACCCATTCCACGGGATTCCCCTGGTTTTCTATCAAATGTAACCCTCCATTCAGGGTCTTGAGTTCAAAGAGGTAATCCAAGTACGTCCTCCAGTTAGGTTTTAGTTGACTCTTTGCTTATTCAAGCACCAGGTTTGTTAGCAGTTATAACTACTTCAACCATCAATCCTGATCTCCGTAATTGGTCACATGGCTTTATGCAGTTCATGTACGTTGGTAGGTGGTGTATTCAATTTTGCAGGTGTATATTGGAATGTTGAGAATGCTTCCTATTTTCTTCATTGAAACCTCTTAGTTCCCCCTCACCAGTCCCACTTGTGGTATCATGGCTAGTACTCGAGGCTTTTTCCTTCTCAACCAATTGTCTCGTGTTTTCTTAATCATAACATAATTACATGCTTCATGATACACTACATGAAGTCTTAGCATAATTACAATCATGGGGGGAAATAGGGTGTTATAATAACATTAATGTTTTTGGTGACTTACATAAGAACACATAAATTCGTGAAAACAATTGACAATGGCTTTATTAATGTTGTGATTAGATAATACAACCATTATGTGGATTTAATACCTTACATGGGATCAAATATCTAAAGGCGCATGATGGATTTGAAGGAGTTGGTATCATATCATTTATCTACAATGATCAAGTGGACAATTTATGAAATTAGTCTTATTTAATATCTCTCCCTTGTTGGTATGACAACAAAAATACATTGTACAATTTTCAATAGAATCAAGAGATTGAACTACAATGACAAAATTGCAAAAAAATATGGAACTTCAAACATAGTATTCTTAACAATTATGAGTTGCATGCATGTCGATTCCCTAAAATCATGAAGAGAGGTGTCAATGTGCTTGCAAATCACTTAAATAGTTTGGAGAGTGATTAATGGAAAATTTCATGTGAGAAAAGGTGCAAAGGAGCATGGAATCACAAAGGTTTGAAAACGCCCTAATCTTAAGGTTCAACACCACTTAATATGTGTACAAAATAACAATGTGGGTACTCACATGTAAGAATAGAAAAACCCCAAGAGCATGAGCACACAACTGAAAAGGATAGTGTCATAATGTCCACATAAGTACACTCTATGTTGTATTGTGTTAGTTATATATAGAAGTACAAAATTGGTGGAAACTAGTGATCTTAGACCAAGTGTCATTGATTTACACTTATAATATACATATTTAGGTGATAGATTTGGTTTGACCAAGTCACCTATGAATCATCTACAAAGAGATGTAAAAAATACAAAAGACATGGTGAAAAGTGTAAGATATAGTTATAACATAGAGTTGTTAGGTACACTAGTAGCTTAGGGACTAAGTCTCATCACAGGTTCAAAATAAAAGATTTGTTTTGGATACACATGAAGCTACTTACAGGCTTATAGATTGTAATAACTTTAGCAATTAATAACATTGATATTTTTGGTGACTTGCACAAGAACCCATAACTTCATGAAAAAAAATGGCAATGTTTTGCCTGATGCGCTTAGTTAATACAACCATAATGTTGATTCAATGCCTTGCATGAGATCAAATATCTAAAGGGGTAAGATGGATTTGCAAGAGTTGATATGAGATCATTTATCTACAATGATCAAGTGGACAATTTATGATAACTAGGCTTATTTGATCTCTCTCCCTTGTTGGTATGACAACAAACAAAGATTGTGGAATTTTCAAGAAAATCCAGTGATCAAGCTCACTAGTGAATATTGTAATGCATTGTACCATTAGTACTCCGGTTTTGGTAAATATGCCACCACAAGGAAGATTACTAAGCATTACACTAGCAATGGATGGGATCAATAATATAAGAAGGGTGTTGAGTGATTTTTAGGAGAAATATGAGAATCTTAATGTGAACATTCACGCACTAATTAAGGCACTCCAATAAATTCAAAACATGCTACATGTCCTTAAAGAGAAATGAGTTGTGTATATCATGTAATGTACCTAGGGAGGATAATATTGGGTACCTAGGAAGGTACCCAAGGGAATAATGAGTGTAATATGGCCATGATCATGGAATAGGCCCAATTGGTAATTGATGGGTAATAAATAGGCCCACTAGGTGGTTAGAAGAAATAATATAATAATAAAGGGTAGTTTGCATAGACCTCTAGAAATACTCATGTTGTATATTGCCACCCACACCACCTGAAAAACAACAGTTATCAAGGCAAGGTTGTGAGTGTTAGCAAACTTACTATGGAGCAACATGCCAACCAAGAAGACACCCATTATGGAAGCACGGGGAGGACTAAAAGCAATGCATGGAGATAACTGAAAAGCATAGTGATAACATGCAATATTCATGTTGTATATTTCCACCCACACCACCTGAAAAAACAACAGTTATCAAGGCAAGGTCATGAGTGTTAGAAGACTTACTGTAACATCCCCACTATAATCCCTAGTTTAATTAATGCTTGTGTAGATATAATTTGTGGCTACGACCAAGCAATGTAATATGTGAATTGTATTTCTATGTTTTAATAATAAAATGTGATTCCATTTGCTAAGGGGACATGGACAAGACATGGGGGATTAATTAATCCAAAAGAGAGTGGAGTGTCTAGGATAATGGCCAAGAGGGGTAGAAGCGAGGATTACCCATGTATATTAATTCAACCCATTTTCCTAAATTTCATATTTGCATATGAACCTTCCAATTTCTGATTGAGTATTCCCAAAGCCAATCATTGAATGTATGTAAGAGGGTGGGTGTGAGTAGTCACATCCCAAATCTATTGGGCACATGGGGGTTGAGTACAATTAGATTGGGGAAGAGTGTGGGTCAAGCAAGGCAAGCCAAAGAGAGTAAATTTGTATGGGTTGGGATAACAGTTTTACACATTGAGTTTTTGTGTATGAGGAGCGAGTAGAGAGAAAGAAAGAGAGATTGGAGCTAGTGCAACCATGGAGAGTGAATTATAGAGAAAGCTCGAGCATATTTGGAGCTGGAAACTGAAGAACCAAGTTGTCATGAGTGAACTCTTGTGTGAGTTTCACTAAAACAACAAGTGTTTGTTGTTGGTTTGATGGTAGTTTTCCTAGCAACAAGTTTCCTAAGTTCCCAGTTGAGAGACTCCTAGCTACTTGTGCTAGAGAGACCCTGATAAACAAATGGGATGACTGAGGGACTGAGATCAGTGAAGGGGTACATTCTTGGGGTTTCACAGGTCAAGAGGAAGAGATTTGGTGGTAAATCGGGATAGTTGTAGGAAGATATTAGTGGGTTGTGAGTGGACGGTGAGAGACCACCCTCGTTTTAGGATTACTAGCCTCGGCTCGGGGGTGATTTGTTGTTGAGATATAGACCAACAAGTCTACGGTTGGGTGGAAAGTTCGTCCCAAGCAGCTGGTTGCACAACTATTGTGAAAAGATAAGTGTTTTGTCTTATTGTTGTGTTATTTATGAGTTTAATTGATGTGCATGAACTATGTGTATTAGAAATAGTTTATATGATGTTGTAATGATTTGTTTAGTTGAATTTCATTTTGATTATGGGCATGTTGTAGATGCTTCTATTTTATGGTTGTATGAAGTAGCTAAATCTATTTTAATTCGTAGCTAAAAGATACAGGAAATTAGTTAACTGTAAATGAATTAATTTAGTTAGCAGAAATTTCATTTTTATGAGTATTATTTATTGTAATGCTCCTCGGATGGGCTAGGGGACATTACACTTATTATGGATCAACATGCCAACCAGGAAGACACCCATTATGGAAGCACATGGAGGACTAAAATCAATGTAGAGAGATATATGAATAGCATAGTGACAGCATGGAACCCAAGGAGTAACTAAAATCAAGATCAAGGTGGTAGGGAACTAGTTGGACCCCATGTCCACATTTCACTAGGATGGATGGATGCTTGTGCTTGGTACCAGTTGGGTACATTGCTTAACATATCATATTATCTAGCTTCCACTCATTTTTCAGGGACAAACATGCAAATGGGGATGGAATGTAATGTACCTAGGGAGGATAATATAGGGTACCTAGGAAGGTACCGAAGGGAATAATGAATGTAATGTGGCCATAATCATGGAATAGGCCCACTAGGTAGTTAGAGGAAATAATATAATAATAAAGGGTAGTTAGCATAGACCCCTACGAATAATCACTAGAAAGTATAAATACACTTGAGTATCACTATATTGGATGTGTTAGATTACTTGTATTGTAGTAAGCATGGCTTGTGGAGTGATTCCATCCATAAGGAATATTTGATGGTGTTACCCTACCTCAAGGATTCTTCTCTATATTGTTTTCTTGTTTATAGTGTGAATGCATTTGGTCTTTTTGAAGTTAAGGGTTTATTCTCAAGCTTAAGGGTTTATTTTATCTTATATCTATCAAGGTTTATTATATATCATGGATAAATTGGCAATGGTCATTGTGAATAGATGACTTAGTTAGAGAGGTGCACAAGATGAAAATACCACAACACACTAAAGACTATATAATCAAATGGCTAGGTGAAGGTTAAACCTCTAGATACCTTAGTCAAGTATAAACTTCATCAATACAACACATGTGCTAGCTTAGAAGAAATACGAAAAGTAAAGATGGTTGATGATGAAGCTCTAAGAGTCTCTTGAATTTATGAGTATGAGTCATGCTTTAATTTGTTTTTTTCCATTTCAAAATCATACTCAAGTTCATTTTTAGAGTCCAACTTTAATTTTTTCTCTTTTGTATGAATCCCTTAACACTATGTACTTAGCTTAGAGAGAATGGGATTGTTAATATGGAGCAAAATCCTAAAATAGGGATATTCCACTATAGTAAGATAACATGCAACATCACGTAGACAACAACCACAAGCCAAAGACAACCCATAAGGAATGATGCCAAAATTGTTGACAATGTTAGTACTAGAATGAGGGAGGACGACATCAGATAAACTTCAGGATTTTCACCCCAAACGAAATTTCAAATTGGCAAATATTTTGGTGTAGTTAATTCCTTATAAACCATCGTTATCTTACATTTGTTATGCATGTGGGATTATTCACAAAAAACACACCCAACACGCATGCACACAATTAGAATGGGAGTATAAACGTGTTACAAAATCCCAACATAAGGATATGCCCCTATAGTAATATGGCATGCAACATCATGTAGATAAAAAATAAAAAATAAACATATGCCAAAGAACACCCACAAGGCACAACACCAAAATCGCTAGCAATGTTAGTCCTAAAGTGAGGGAGGATGTTATCACATCAACCCAAAAATTTGCACTCGAGAGCCAACTTCTGGATGTACAACGCAAGAACTAAATTGAGCATTATAGTTTCAAATTTATGTTATGCCAAGGAAAATACATTGTTCTCATTGTTCTCATTAGTGTACTATCTCTCTCTCTCTCTCTCTCTCTCTCTCTCTCTCTCTCTCTCTCTCTCTCTCTCTCACACACACACACACACATGTATGTGAATAAAAATATTATATATTCCTAAAAAACTACTTTCCCATCAATGATTTAAAAACAAAATCTATCCCTCACAATGGTTCTACCACTAAACATATCATTCTCTTATATCGGAATGTAGATTTATGTAGCTTCTAATGTTTCCAGTTCCCCCACCTATGCTATAGCTAGAATCGTAGCTGAAAAAAATATAACCTTTGATCACAACTTGTCCTGTATTAAAGATTTTTTTGATTTCATGCAAAATTTGTGGCATTCACATTGAAGAAAAAAATATCCAAGTCGACTTGAATGTTGTCATGTTTTCACCAAAATCTCGATCAACAATGCCATTAGCATCATCTCCAAACTTTTGGACCCCAAAACCACAAGACTTGTCAAAATATACCCCAAGTCTACTTTCCTTACCTTAAGAGGAAAATTCCATGAACAAACTGAGGGCATTGCTATGGGTTCCACAATATCTCCTTAAATATCTCAACAAATATCCATGAATATCTCAACAAATATTCATATCCCTAATATCTCTCATTTCTCCTCATCTCTCACTCTCACGTAGACTTTCTATAATTGGTCTACATCATTACAATTTTCATCATTATATTCATTAAAAATTACAAATAAGAATTATTCCTTCGTGTTCCCTTCTTAATGAGAAATATTGGTCCCTTTTCCATCTTCTAGGTTCTTTGCCTTTATCTTTGTCTTCCATATTTCATGATCTTTGGTCTCTTCCTTTTTCATCTTTGATATTCTTCCTCTTGCACCTGCAAACAGAAACATTGTTGAAGTCCATATAAAAAGTAACCATCCATAGGAATACATGGGTCGTCAGCCGTTGTATCCGCCGGTTCACTAGGAAACTCTTTCTCGTACATGGTTCATCAACCATTTTTTCCATCATGATCTACATACATGTACCTTTATTCCCCTGAATCACCACCATCATCATCCTCATCTTAGGTTTTCAAGATACTCATAACCATGCTCTTGATGCTCCTGCATCAGACTCCCAAGGAACAAAATTGTTCATGGGATCCTATCCATGCGTTCCCTACCATCTTGCAAACTTCTATTTCACAGTTTTCCACACAAGCCTCTTTTTCATGACTTGTAATCTCCCTTTCATGCTCAACTTACTCAAGTCCCTTTTCCATTACTTGAAATCCTACTGACTACCTCAGATCGACGTTTTGTCATATGTGGACTGCCTCAAATCAGTAGTTTTGCCCATAGTTGAGCAAATCCTCTCTCATGACTACATTAATGGTCTCAATGGACCACAAACCCTACATTACAAAGTGGTTTTTACATTACCATGAACTTTAACAAACTATGGGGAATACATGCCTCAAGAGACTTACATTAGGTACATACACTTTCATCTCAACTTAGGCAATCTAATCATAAGACTAAGACCATCATTAATACATTATCCAAGGACCATTAAACTTCTTAGGGATGTCATACTTCATGGATTTATTGTATCTACATCGCAAATCACACAATACCTTTAATTATACCTTGTTTTGCTTACTTCTTTGCTCTTCACACTTCCGCTACTTCATTTTTGACGCTTTGCTATGTTTTATTTCTGCCACTTCTTTCTTTTGCTTTCCTTGCACCCTTGTTTATGTCATTTTGTCTCTTGCTTCCTGCATAGGAGTCCTTCTATTTCAACTTTCCCTATCATCAAAGTATATGTCTTCTTTCGCTTTGTTGTGGCTTCCTTCTGAACCTTTTAAATGACTATCCATAGTCAGTTCCCTCTCTTCCTCTATGAGATTCTCATTGTGAGTTGCAAATAGCCTATGCAGTAACAAACTTTGTTTCACCCTGCTACATAATATCTCACCAAGCTCCCTTCATGAACTTAGTCTTTTGGTATTCCTGGTTCTCTCTCCTAGAACCCTCTAAGCTTCCTTTGCTCCTCAGTTGTCATAGTTGTAGACTTTTACACTTTCTCACTTCCTCTCAAGATATTTACTTGCTCCTTTCTCTAGAAAACTCTACCCACATTTGCAACTTGTGGAGTTGTCTCAACAAATTCTACCCAACCGCAGCTGGAAGTTGCTCTTCTTTTTGTTACAACTTTCTTGTTGTAGGGTTCTGCCACACATTTCATTTTCTCCTAAAGTCATTTTTCTTCTCTCTTTCTGCATCAGTCTTCTTTTTACTTGCATTTCTTTGTCATGGAGTCAGCATCATATTCTTGATTAATCTTGAATCTTCCATTGCATTACCTGCATGAAATAGTTTATTGTAGATGGGACATCTTCCATCAACAAGACACTTGCTATCTCATTCAACATGCATATAAAATACATATGTTTCTTGTTGGAATGTGCACAATACCCAACAAGATACCTATGACCTTGGCTTGGCAAACTTAATTGGCGCACCAGTGTCGTGACTTACTTTGACATTTACAATTTGAATGAACTTATCTTCATTCAAACTTTCCTTTGACTCCATATTCTCATCGTGATAGTTTTTACAAGACTCTGACACAACCATTCTAAGCATATTTTATATATTCTTTGTAATTCTTCGTAGATTTGACTTTAACTCGTGACAAATTTTCAATGTTCTAAAACTCTTCAACTTGCTTTTGACTCCAGTATATTCTAGACTTCGTTTTTACTTTACTTTGCTCCAAGTAAGACCTTGACTTGACTTTCATTATATCAAAAATAATTTAGACTTTAATTCCTGACGCCAATGACATGACTTGACCATAAATTTAATCTTGAATTTGACTCCTACAAACCTTCTACATACCCAAAGGTCTTAGTTTACCTTTAACATTGACTTTTTTTGGAATTTATGCATAAAAAGACACTCAAACAAAACTCTTCACTCTTCACTCACCATGGACTTTTACATTATTCTTTCAACCATTTTGAAAGACATTAACTTAAAGCTCCAATATAACAACATTCATGCCTCCATACATTTCCTTTACACTAGGAAATAAGACTCCTATTCAACTTTCCCTGAGTTTCAAATGATGTATTACCATTTCACCACTTTCATGGTAAGTAATACATTTCCAAAACCTTTCATTATAACCAAGATCTCTCCACTCCCAATGGTCTTGAAATTATCTTTTCTTAACTTAGAAAATAATAACTATGACTTTTCATCCTTTCTCAACTAATCCCATTAAGGCAATCCTCTCAAATATCTAAGCTTTGATACTTTTCCATTTGTGAAAGCAAAAGTAAAAAAAATATACTTGCCTTTTCAAATTCCATTAAGCCACCTTTTCTATCTGTAGTGAGTGATGACAATGACTCTTTGCTCATACAAAATTCACCTCAACATAATTTCTTTTGATTACATTCTCGCACAAACTTCAATCAAACGATTGTGCACTTGCCTCTAGGTCGTGTTTTATGAATGAGCTCCAATATATCTCAAAATAATGCCATGATAGCTTTAAATATTTCCAGTGGACGGACCCTCGGCATTACTCCTCCACGTAGGTGCCTCCTCTGGATGCAATTTCTCAACCACCAATTTTATTTTGTATGAGTCGTATTTCGCTGACACTAACAACCAACAAGGTATAAAGAAATCTACTATGTGAAAGATTCACACGCCAAGGTATATTCCAGTAACGAACAAAACCTTAGAGCCACTAGAACCATCCGCTCACTATGAGCTCTTGCTGCTCTTTATGCCTGTAGAAATCATCCAGCGCTGAAGGGATGGAATTTTTCTCGTCAGAAGATGGGAATCTTATTACCCAAAGAAATGGCTTTTTGCTTGAATAGTGACCTGCAAGCTGGAGCAATGAATGGTCTCACTGTATGGTAAGCCATTGGATAACAGAGAAATTTTCTGGTGAGTATCTCAGTTTTCGATCCGGCTATAAAACCCACCTAAAATTTTAGATCCCAAAAGTGGAATTTTTTTCCTCGATTCAATAGAGATGGGTATCTATAGGTTTGTGATCCAAATATGTGGCATTCGATCCAACGCTCATATCACTTGCAATTTGATCTACTATTTCTTTCTTTTTGAATGAACTACAAGCTACGATCTCGGACCGCTGTGTGATCTCGGAAAAAATAACGAAAAAAAAATCAAATTCCTTGAATTTGCCTCTTATCTCAATTTAATGAATAGGAACACACTAATGCACAAGTTTGGAGTGCAGTTTATCTTGCTCAAGGCTGCATGGAATGGTTGTGCCTTCGACTTCATAGATTGATCCAGGTGGATATCTATGGCCACCCACCTATTCCAACTGGCTTATCTAGGCAGTTTCTCAGTTTGGTAATTTTTTCCTAGTTTTCGGGTCGTGAACTTCTGGGGCCGTTTTGAGGCCCTAAACAACGTTTTTAGGGCTTGTCACAATCAAATTGTAAGTGAAGTTAGACATTGATGGCACAATGTGTAGTCCTCAGATATACCTTTCCAACGGGTTATCGTGCGCCTAAAACAAAGATCGTATGCAAAAGTTATGACCCCGGGAAGTTGATGTACCAAGTTACCCCAATGGGGCCCACGTGACTTTTGGCACTTCATCTCATAGGGTTAGGTTTTTGAATGTCTAGGGTTTTGGCATTCATGTTTATTGTAAAAAGGATTTCAGAGCCTCATTGTACTCATCTTTTTGCGAATGAGCATAGCCATCACATCTCTTCTCAGAGATAAGTTGCCACCATTCTAGCAAGCTTGTTTCAGTGTTCATTTTACAGTTTCAGTGTATTTCTTATTTAATAGAAGTTAAGTTTTGTTGTATCTCTATTATTATTCATTGTGTCTCTCTGTTAATATTATAAGTATGTGTTTCATTTCCTTCCGCTCATAAATCCATATCAGTGGTATCAGAGCATTCTGCTCCTTGTCGTTTTTAGTGCATGTCCCACGAGGTCAGGGTATAGAAAGATGGGTCTCAAGCTTGTTTCTCTTGAGGATAACTACTCTCGCACACCCAAGAAACCTTCCATGGTCGGAAAAAAGAAAGATGATGGGACATGAGATCCTTTCAAAATGTTACTCGAGGAATCCCTCGAGCGAGAGAGAAACGAGATGATGAACATCTTTGCACAAATCCTTTGACGGCTGCCGACAAGCGACGCATCTACCTGAAGTGGAGGTGCCTCCCCCTTCAAGGTACATGTCAATTTTTATATTCATATATCTGAAGGTCAAATAAATGCAGATTTCGTAGATAAATGGTTAAACCTTCTAGAAGGGTATTTTTCTTTCCACAACTTTTTCGATAGAGAAAAGATTACATTTGTGCTCCTCGAGGTTGTCTCCCATGTCAAATATTAGTGGGAGACTTTCTGTGAGAAAAAGGAAATAGAATGATAAATATTATTTGCAGTTTCACCCATTTGGGGTTCCTTCATGGATGTTATTAAGGAACAATACTACCTTGTTGGAAGTTATGATGACTTGTATACAAGATGGACCACATTGCAGCAGGAAAGAGACCAAACAGTGTCAGAGTTCACCAATCTCTTCCATACCTTGCGCACCAAGTTGAGTATCAAATATTATGAGTGTCATTTGGTGCTCAAGTACCCTAATGGTCTGCATAGATACATCCAGACAGAAATGGAGTTTTTGGACATCTCGTCCTTGGGCACAACCTATCAATATGATGTCAAAATCGAGCAGAAGCTTAAACAAAAGACGCAACAATTTGGGTCTGGGAACCCCTCACCACAGAAGAAGGGCAAGGGCAGCCCCAACCCATAAAACAAAGGGAAAATAAAAGATGGACAACCTCAGGACAACCAGTTTAAGCCGCAAACAAAGAAGAACAATGGAAAGACAAAGAAAGACATCGGGAAGTGGTGCAACTTCCATAAGATTTGTTGGCATTACATTGTTGATTGTCGCTCAAAGCAGTCATTGGTGGCGGAGGTGAAAGCCTCTTAATCAGATGCGAGTTTCAACTCAGAGTCAAAACTAGAAAGGGGAGACAGATTATTGATGTGGAACCCAGTGCCACCATTGCTACCACCAAGATCCATCCCAGTGAACCTAATGAGCCAGAGGAAGGCGAGTGTCTCTTTCATTCATAAATGTGCGTGAAGGGTACTCCACTGCACTTCATTATTGATAGCAGTATCCAGAAGAACCTCATCTCAGCGGAGGTCATCAAGTGGTTGGCCATGTCGACAACGCCGCACCCGTAGCCATACACCATCGGATGGCTCCGCCAAGGAAGCGATCTCCGCATCATCCAACAATGTCACATGTCCTACGGCATCAAGCCCTTCAAAGATGAAGTATTGTGTGATGTCACTCTCCTTGAAGTTTGTAAAGTTATTTTGGGATAAACTTATTTATCATGTTTTATATGAGTCTAGGCCTCGCAGTGTTGTTATTACTTTGAAATGGAAATTGTACAAGATACCCGAGGTAGTCCCACCTACTGCCATTTCCTTGATCTCTACCAAGCAATGCAAGAAGGTCATCTCTCAGACTGGGAAGTTTGTCTTCTTCGTGATTCTCTCTCAAAGTGAGTGAAAGGTTGTAGCCACATCCATGGCCTTTGCGACTGATATCTCCACGCAGTAGAAGCAAGTGGATAAGGTCGTGGAAGAATACAAAGATATCTTCTCCTCAACCACTGGGGTACCTCTACACTGTCATTTCAATTATCCAATTGATCTGACCCCCGACGCACTGCTACCCAATGGGCCAGCCTATCGTCGCTCTTTGTTAGAAAACAAAGAGATCAAGCATCAGATTCAAGAAATGCTTAAAAAGTTGCACATCCGACCCAGCTCATCACCATGTGGAAGTCCAATCGTGCTTGTGCAAAAGAAAGACGGAACATGGCAACTTTGCATCGATTATTGAGCCCTAAAAAAAATCATAGTCAGGAACTGGTACTCGATTCCCCGAATCTACAATCTCCTTGACCATCTCAAGGGGGCCAAATACTTCAGTAAGATTGATCTGAACTCTGGATACCATCAAGTCCCAATAGAGTAGACAAATGTATGGAAAACTGTGTTCAAGTCCAAAGAAGGTATTTTCTAATGTTTAGTCATGCCCTTTGGTTTGACGAATGCCCCAACAAATTTCATGAGGATGATGGATGATATCTTGTAGCCTTTCACCAATTATTTTGTGGTGGTGTATATGGATGACATCCTCATCTACAGCAAGACTTGGGTGGAACACTTGCAGCATATTCAACAGGTTTTGCACACTCTACGATAGCACAAGCTATATGCAAATTTGAAAAAACACTCATTTTCCATGGACAGGATCCAATACCTAGACTACATTGTTGATGAGCATGGGGTCCATGTTGATCTCACCAAGATCCAGGTCATTCGTGACTGGCCATCCCCAACCACACTCACTGAGCTTCAGAGCTTTTTAGGCCTTGCCAATTTCTATTGCAGGTTCATGTTGGGATTCTCCCATATTGCATGGGCCCTTAACCAAGTAACCAGAGGTGGTGGTAAGGAAAATTTCATGTGGGGCATGTCGCAACAACAAATGTTCGATTATTTGAAGTGACGCTTGTGCTCAACCCTAGTGCTCTCAGTTCCTGACCTGCAGTGACCTTTTGAGATCGAAATAGATGCTTGGACTATGTTGTGGGCACAGTTCTCACTCAGCACAAACACCCTGTGACCTATCATAATGAGACACTATCAGATGATGTATGTAAGTACCCTACTTACGACAAAGAAATTTACTTCATTGTGCAATCCTACCACCAATGGAGGCATTACATTCTCGGGAAGGAGACAGTCATCCACATCGATCATAAGTTGTTGCAGTTCATGCATACACAAAGAAAATTGCAAAATGACTGCCATCAGAAGTAGTCCACATACTTGCAAGAGTTCCATCTCAACATCAAGTATAAGACAGGAAGCACTAATTGCGTCGTTGATTGCCTCAACCGCCCTCCAGCTACAACGTTCACCATGGTGTTAAACTCTTGTGGACACAAGACCTCTGGGTGGCCCTAACTCTATTAGAGAGATCTTGACTTCTCCTCCACCTACCAGATGTTGGGTGCAAACACATATGTCACTGTTTTCCTTATTCAAGATGAGGTGTTATGCCATCTGGGCCATCTTTGTGTTCCATCAAGCGAGTGATCGAAGCTGATTTGGGAAGCCCATTATAGTCGGGTGGTAGGACACTTCGACATCGAAAAGACAATGACATTGCTGCAACAACATTTCTATTGGCCAAAAATTCGACATGATGTCAGCAAGTATATTAGGTCTTGCATTTCATGCACCATTGCCAAACTTACCATTGAGAAAAAAGGCATGCACACCCCTCTGCCTACTCCTGAAAGGCCATGAGAATCCATCTCGATGGATTACATATCGAGCCTTCTTTCCACCAAGCGGGGAAATGACCTTGTTTTTGTGGTGGTGGATCGTTTTTTCTAAAATGGTGATTTTGGTCGCATAAGAGAGGAGTATTACAATAGAGGCCACTATCAAGCTCTTCTTTGAATGTGTATGGGTACATTTTGGGATACCACAAACCATCGTTTCAGATAGGGACAGACGGATCCTCAACACATTCTGGTCAAGTCTCTAGTTACTATTGGACACCAAGCTCACCAAATCCACTGCCTTCCACCCCCAGACGGATGGTCAAACTGAGGTCGTCAACTGAATGATCATGCATATCCTACATGTACAATTCCAAGCATCCTTTCACATGGGATGAGAGACTTCCCTATGTTCATCATAGCTACAACAGAGCACTACATAGCTCAATCGGCCACAACCCCTTTCAGGTGGTGTTGGGATTTCAACCATTGGGTCCCATGGATGTTGCACTACCCCTTGTGGCCACCCATGAAGACTTCTCTCATGCTCAAACTGAAGTCGAAAAAGCTACCAAGTTCATTGAGCAGATCCAACACATTCACCAACAGGGTCAGGATATTTTACAAAAGTCCAAATCCAAGTACAACTAGCGCCATTATCAACATTGGGTGCCACACAAGTTCCAGGTGGGAGATAAAGTTTGGTTACACTTGCAGAAGAAACGCCTTACGAGGCCCCATCAGAAGCTTTGTCTACTTCGATATGGACCTTACACCATCACCAAGACTGTGGGTGATAATCGTTTTGAGCTCAACATTCCCCCTTCCTTGGCTTCCATCCAGTATTTAATGTGGACCTCCTTCGGCCATATTTTCCACCATTATTGGACACCTCAAAAATAACAGAATAATTGAAACTAACAGAGCTCAACCCTGACTACATGGAACATGAATCCACTGATTAGATCATGGATCCACGGGTCAAGGGCACTCGCCAGTAGAGGATCCAGCTTTATCGGGTTGTCAAAGCAGGGCAGCTTTTGCACCAAGGCAAGTGTCTCACCCGAGGCCAAATTCAACAGAAATTTCCTCATATGATGGGGGGCCTCAACGCAATGGAGACCATTGCTTCCTAAGGGCGGAGGATTGATTCAGGTGGATATCGGTGGCCACCCATCTATTCCAACTGGCTCATCTTGGCAGTTTCTTAGTTTTGCAGTTTTTTTCTAGTTTTCGGGTCTTGAACTTCCGGGGCCGTTTTGAGGCCCTAAATAGTGTTTTTAAGGCTCGCCACAGTCAACTTTTAGATGGAGTTAAATTTTGTCGAAACAATGTGTAGTCCTCAGATAGACCTTTCCAACGATCTTTCATGTGCCTAAAACGGAGATCGTATGCAAAAGTTATGACCCTGGGAAGTTGATGTACCAACTTACCCCAACAAGGCCCACATGACTTTTGGCGCTTCATCTCCTAGGGTTAGGTTTTTGGATGTCTATGGTTTTGGCATTCATATTTATTGTAAAAAGGCTTTCATATCCTTATTGTACTCATCTTCTTGCGAATGAGCATAGTCGTGACATCTATTCTCAGAGATAAGTTTCCACCATTATAGCAAGCTTGTTTCAGTCTGCATTTTACAGTTTCAGCATATTTCTTATTTAATAGAAGTCAAGTTTTATTGTATCTCTGTTATTATCCATGGTGTCTCAGAGTTAATATTATAACTTTGTGTTTCATTTTGTTCTGCTCATAAATCCGAATCATAGATTGGAATGGACAGTTTGTGCCCTCATCTTGGGATTGCTCTAATTATACCCATGACTTTTTCTACAGCCAGCATGTAAATATGCCTTCGACAAACATCGCTTCAACCTTCATGCAACAAGAGTGTACATGCCACTAGCTTTTATCTTATTCCAATGCTTCTTCAAACAAATACAATGGAACATCAATCACAAACAATGAGAACTCGATCAAATATGCAACTTACTATGGATCTCCATGTGCTTTGATACTAAATGATAGCGGAGTCGTAGCAGCAAACCCAAACTCCTGACACTAAACTAAAAGCAAACCAAGGGACATCATAAATATGCTCCACTACCCTGAAGGTGAAATTTTATTATAAAACCATTCCTGTTTTTTTTTTTTTTTAATTTGTGCACAAATGGTCCCTTTTATAACCATAGGTGACCATAACTACTACTACATAATTAGATGGTTGGTTCGAACCATCTCCACAACTCTTTCCACAATATCTCCTTAAATCTCTCAACAAATCTCCATGAATCTCTCAACAAATATTCATATCCCTAATATTTCTCATTTCTCCTCATCTCTCACGCTGACGTAGAATTTCTAGAATTGGTCTACATCATTACAATTTTCATCATTTTATTCATTAAACATTACAAATAAGAATTATTCCTTCATGTTCCCTTCTTAATGAGAAATATCGGTCCCTTTTCCATCTTCTAGGTTCTTTGCCTTTATCTTCGTCTTCGGTCTTCCAAGATATTTGGTCTCTTCTTTCTTCATCTTCGATCTTCTTCCTCTTGCACCTGCAAATAGAGCATTGTTGAAGTCCATATAAAAAAGTAACCATTCGTCAGAATGCACAGGTCGCCAACCACTGTATCCGTCGATTCACTAGGAAACTCTTTCTTGTACATGGTTCATCAACCATTTTTTCTGTCATGATCTGCATACCTATACCTTTATTCCCCTACATCACCAACATCATCATCCTCATCTTGGTTTTTCAACATACATGTAGCCATGCTCTCGATGCTCCTGCATCAATTTTTCATAAAGCTACCTACTCGAAACCATAGGGGCTTCACCTTGTTGACCAATATATTATCACGTTCATTCATAAACGGGGTTTTAAAATTGTGAAAAGTAAAGTCAATATATTGTAGGTATTGGGGGTGATTATGAAGTACGAGGGGTTTATAGGTATTGGGGGCGATTATGAAGTACAAGGGGTTTATAGGTATTGGGGGGTATAAAAAGGGGTATCTAGTAAAAAAGGTTTTTTTATTATTGGAAAAATGTATTGGGAGGAGGGTTCAACAAAAGGATTTTGGGAGCTATTTATTAATATCTAGTGAAATTAAGGGTATTCTTTAATATCTCATGAACACACATGCTATGTCATATGTTCATGGAGTGAAGACCATGTGCTCAAAACCTTACCCTTTCCTTAGATCCCAATCAATTGTTGGCACACCTCCTTGCCTTGCATCCATGGGGTCACAAACAAAATTGTCAAAACTCTCGCTAAAGAGAATGTCAAAACCATCTTCACACCATGTTAAATCTATGGTGAGTTTCTTTAATAATGTAAAAGACGAAACAATATCCTCTCCTACAATAATGAGTTTATGAGATTCATTGTTCTTGTTCAGTTTTGTATTTTGACCAAATAGGGTGAGCCATAAAAATTAGGCTCGAGGAACATGTTGTTGACATATATCATAGTCACACCACCAAATTTTCCATTTCCAAACACTCTAACCATGCCACCACATTTTTTTCAACCAAACTGAAATTCAAGCCACAACCCAACCCTCGTCCAATGGAGATTGAGAAGCACACATTAACATCAACTGCCAATATAGCTATAAACTTAGCCAAATATGACGATTATTATTAACTCCCTTTGTAATCATTAATAACCTTCTTATTTCCTTTGCTTGTAACACCCCATTTTGACTTAGGTAGCGGAATTTACTTATGGCCTAATTGCGTTTTCATTGCTTATTATACGTGGAACAATATTAAACATTGGCACTTCAGTTTATGGACACATGGGCCTATGTATATGTGAATAATATGAACAATTATTGTTATGTTATTAATGATGGAATATGTTATGTGAATTAATTCTAGCATGTAAGTTTAATTGAAGGATTTTGTATGTGGATCTCGGGTTTAATGATATGTTTAAATGCAATTAGTACCATGTGTAGAATGAACTAGTTGATTTTCATAGTTCATCAATCATTTGCATGACAAACGCATGTCAATTGTACTATGGTTATGCATGTGCTTGTGACGTAAACTAACGTACAGGTTGAATGGGCTATGAGATAGCCAGAGTAGTGTGATATTAGGTGGTCAACGTTGTATACATTGAATGAAAAATGGTATATAGGAAGCATCGTTATGTTATTTTATATTGGTTTAAATGCACTGCTATGATATTTGGGCAAGTGTAGGTTTTTCAAGTGGCGTGACTACCAAAAACTGGATATTTTATTCAAAGCTCCCAGAACACGACGCCACAATATGGTCCATGATAGGGTGTTGACCTTAGTTCTATCGAGAGGGGTGGAGGCATTTCCCACTATTTATCCTCTGAAACTTGGAGTCGTGGAAAGAGTGTGTTAAGTCGCACTCCCCTAAAAGTGTGATGGTGACTACCAGTTGTCTGTTGAAGAAGTTGGCACTTCCACTTATGAGTTCTATCTGGAGTTAGGTCAATAAAGTTGATGCTCCATTATATTCCAATAGAGGAAGGATAGGATCTGGAAGATGGAAGTAGGTTAGAGTGGAAGGGTGTTCGGAGTAGTTGAGTGTGTTGTTGGGTTTTAATCGTCTAACCTTAACCTTAGTGTTTGACTTATTCCTTGTTCTTTTGTATTAAATAATTAACCAACTTATGTTAATCTAGGTGAATGTTTCATTCATGTTAAACTATTGTGACTGATGGATTTTTGTTATTATGTTAGTGTAAATGATTGATTTATTTCATTATGAGGTTTATTGCACTATTGACTTAGTTGTAAGCATATAGGAAATTTGCATTAGATGTGATGATTGTTGTCATTAGTACACATATGAGCTATGTATGTACCAGCTACATATACATACTTTGCACCTGCACACTAGTATTATTATAATGTATTAAAATAAGAATTATGTTTGTTTGTCACGGGTGTATAATATACTAGTATAACTATTAAGTTAATCAAATTGATTAGAGTTCATGATATTACTAAGTTAATTGATTTGATTAGAGTTAATATTATTGACTTAATGAAATTTATTAGTATTATTAAATTAAGTAATTTATTTAGATTTTAATGTTATTATATTGAATTAATTTATTATTTAATGTGTGTGTGTGTGTGTGGAAATGCTTCGTGTTAAATAGAAATAATTGAGTTTGGTGTAAGTTAATTTTTATTTATTAAGTTAGGATAATTTTCTAGAGAAGGTTAGGGAAGGGATGACTTTGATGATGAGTTGAGCCTTTCTAGGGGAAGGTGGTGGAAGGAGGGGATAAGGGCAAGGATTTTCGAGAGGTTAGAGGTTTGGAGTATTGGGGAAAGAGACTATGGTTATGAGAGAGAGGAGAGACAAAAATTAGGGAAGATTGTTATGAGGAATTTGCCACTAAGACTTGGGATTTTGATTGGGTAATCTGGAGATACCAAGGTTGTGATTTTGGTACTTTTGGCATGGAGAGCCAAGAAACCTCCCAAGGTTTTCCTAGCACTAGGGAACCGGCGAGGTTGTTCCTAGCTGGTTGGGTGGCAAAAATCCAATTCGGTAATTTTCGAGAACAAACAAGGAAAGGAGAATGCAGAGAGCAACTACAAATTTCATCAAAGGACTGAATAAAAAACACTTAGAGGTATTTTGCTTATTCCTAGTAGCTAATGTCAAATTGTCCATTACCAGGCTATAAATTGGAAAATTGTTGGATTTTATGTTGAAATTTGATATCTATGTAATTTCTAGGATGTAATACAATTTAAATCAGTTAAATTATCATAAAATTTACTGAAATTCATAGGGAAATGATAAACAGAAACTTTGTAAATGGAAAAATACAAGTTTCATTAAATTTCCATGCTTATTACATAAGTTTAGTACAGAGATATATGATGCCCTAGTAAAGGGCCTCACATTGCTCATGTACCCTTATTCTTATCTCTCAAGCCTGTATAATTCTTCTCAGCTAAGCACTGGTCTTTAAGGAGTCTCGTGAGGTGTAGACTAGCCAAGGTTGGACCTATGGGGGTGAACTAAAGGCACACTCTATAGGGTTCCATTAATGCAACTTCCAACCAAGTGTTAGAATGTTGTGAGATGTAGTCCCTACATGTCATATACATTTTTCTTATTTTCTATTCCTGTCCCACCTACTTTATTTAGGTATATATTTCCATAACCTTATTTAATGGTGGTCGTGTTCTACCTCAAGCTTGTTAAATATGATATTCCCTTCTCTTTTGTCCTTTCTTCATTATTTCTCTCTTTTAACTCTATTATATTAAAGCCATTCTCTTATATTTTAGTTTACTTTTCACTTTAACTTCCTCCCTTCCTAAAAACCTTAGTAAACTATTGTCCAAGTGTACATAATCTTTAAACCTCCTCCCTTCCTACAATTTTTAGTAAGATCTTGTACAAATGTGCCAAGTCTTTCAACATCTCTTCCTCTATTTAATTATCTTATGTTAGGTGGCATTGGGCATGTCATATCATTGGGAAGGAGCCAACTAAATGCAACCCCTCGAGCTATGTATGCACCATCTACACATTTATACCTTGCACAAATACACTAGTATTATTATAATGTATTAAAACAATAATTATGTTTGTTTGTCATGGGTGTATAATATCTTAGTATAATTATTAAGTTAATTGAATTGATTAGAGTTAATAATATTATTAGTTAATTGATTTGATTAGAGTTAATATTATTGATAAAGTTACTTGATTCAATGAGAACCTATAGAGACTTCACTGCAAGAGCCTTACCAAAAGAAAAAAGATCCTTTAAACCTCGCCCTCCAAGGGATTTTGGGACAATTGTTTCCATGCAATCAAGTGTGACAAAAGGAATTATGCACTATTTTTCCATACGTAATTAAAGCACATCTTTCTAATACTAGTGAGAGTACCTTTTTGAATACATCCTAGAAGATTCTAGTAGAGTGGTACTTCTTCCAATACCAATTTAACCAGGGTGAGTCGATCCCCACGCGATATCCATCTGTTACACCAAAAGTTGATCCTATTTTCAATACGAGCTAACAACCACCTCCAATCTTATTTTCCACAATTATTGGGTTTTAGGATGACCCCAAGTACTTGATTCCCTCCCCGATATCGTGAGCAGAGAACTGAAAAAAGAGGTTTAATATGAGCACATTCCTCCTCCATAAAGTTTGGAAAGAAAATAACAGACTTGCCATCATTTATTAACATCCTTGTCGCATCACAAAAGATATCCAATATTTCCTTCAACTTATGTCCTTTCAAAGCTTCACACAGACAAAATATTAATATATCATCTGTAACACACCTGACCCCCTAATCCTCATTAGGTTGGTGGGGCGTACAAAATTCTTCTCTTTCCTCTAACATACTCTTCCAAACACAACATCAATATTCAATTATGAGCTCACAAGTGGATTCTTCTCTCCAAGAGCTTTCCAATGACTGTAATTATGTCCAAATCCAAGCTCCAGGTAAGCAGTTATGCCCCTTTAAAGTTCCTCGGAAATTTTCCTTATGATGACATCATCGTGTCCACATGGGTCCACTCCACATGTGTTAGCCAACGTCACCAGTCCAGTGGCAACCATGTAGTCCTATCTCACACCTATTGGTGTTGTTATACCCTCAAACACGGGCCTTCGAGCTTTCAAAGCTCACAGTGCTATCAAGATCTTTTTATCAAAAGGTTCCCATCAGAATATCCAATTGGTATTGTTCTTAAATATTTTTGAAGTCTGTAGCCCACAACCCTGTCGGGATCGCCTTTACGATTTTTCTCCATCAGAATGCATAATTAACATTACCTCAAGGTTTCTCCAAAGTCCACACCTTGTAAGGTTGTCGGAGTCGCTCTATTGGGCTCGCCCTTCGAGAAATCATCCTGAGAGAATTCCTCCCACAAACAACCTCTTGCAAGCCTACCAGACTCTCTTTATCAGGCGTGCATCGTTGGGACGTCAACTTGGCTTATACACTGATCTTTTTGAAACCCATAACTCATGAGTCTATCGGACTTGCTCCTTCGATCTCCTTGCTTTACATCGTCACAGGATCTTCCCAAAACCTGACTCTCAATAGATCAAACGACACACATTCATCAAGTTCACTAATGAACAATCAATATAAACTCTCGATGCTTGAACTATTCCTTTTGGAGCTTACCAATAGCATCAATGGGTCCCACATGTACCTTAATGTCATGTGGCCTTCACAATTCCTTTGTCCTTGATAAGGTGTATACAATGAAGGGTATCCACCTGTCACTTTGTAGTTGCAACACTCATTTCACCATTTTTTGACATGTCACCTAACATGGCATCTGACTCTACATGTTGGTGTGGTCTTCTCTCCAACGCTTGACCCTCCTAGGACAACATGCTCGTCCAATAGATTAGATGGTGGGTATTGCCCAGATTATCTATTTGGATCATTGCGAGCTCCCAATATGCATGATCTTTAATGGATCCCCATTACTCTGATAGATCTAATGGCTAAAATATATTCAATCTAATGACCCATAATATTTTTGGGCTTAAAGGTGCACGACCTTTAGCTCGATCAAACTAATTCTTTCAGAAATGCAAAGTCACTTCTAGATTTTCTGAACATGCTTTATCAAATGATCCAATGGTCGAGGAATTCCCAATCCAATGGTCCAAATTCACTCCATGCTTAAAGTTGCATGATATTTAAACATGCCAAAAAGGCCAAATGACCTTCCTGAATCTGATTTCCAATGATGGGACAACACTTGGCACTCAACTATAGGTTGTCAGGATCCATTATTCGAAACGTCAAGTCACCATGATTCTTCCAAATAATCCTTTTCAAAA
>ML846587.1:0-26280 GCA_009831015.1 Picea engelmannii
GGTTTGTCTTAAAAGACTTAAGGAGTGCAACATGTAAGAAGAAAACTTTCAAATTTTTTACACCAAGATTTACAAGAATTATTAAAAGATGATCAAAACCAAAATCAAACATAATGCACAAGAACAAGTTTAATAAGTTTAAAGGAGGGGTCCCCAAATATTTAAAATAGGGGGAAGTTATTTAATGATAAACCCCCACTAAGATAGAGGGGAATAACATCCAATAAGAAGAAAAAAACCCAATTTAATTGTAGGATTTCGTATGCCAATCATACCCGAGGCTCAAGGGAGTAGAGGGAAAGGTCACATCAAACATTGTTGGTGTACACACTAACAAACAACAATAGCGACATGAACCAAGATACCAAAGAAAAACCCAAGTAATGAAAGCATGCAATACAAAAAAACCAATATAGAAAAACCTTCTTAGATAGTAGAAGTTTCCAGACAAAGCGAAGGAACAACTAAAAAAAGATTGCCTATGTCTATTAGTAAGCAAGCATCTAAACCCATATACCCAAACATTAACCAAATGAATGAACATAAAAATAACAAGCAAGGGAACAATGTGAGAGCATACTAGGATAAGAAGAGAGATCTTGTTGAGGTTGAGGACTAAGAACCAAATTCAATATCTTAGCATATAACCTCTTAATTGTTAAAACACACTCAATCTAAGCTCTAAAAACTAGGTGATATTGTAACACCCATGTTTCCCCCAACTTGTAATTAATCATTAATTATGATTACCATGCTATGGCATGTGAACGATGCAAATGTATTATTTTTTAGATTGCTAATGACTGACTGTGGGGGTGAAGCCTTGAAGTACCAGACATGATATCACTAGAGGAAAAGAGCGAGGGAATAGTAGAGAGGGTTCATTATGTCAAAATGACCCAAATTCTCTTTGTTAGAAATAAAAAAGCCTCATCTTGAACCCAAGGAGAAATCGGTTACTTAAAGAAGGATTGGTGGTTGAACAATAAACTACCCCCTTAAGTGGAAGTATGGAGGGTTTGGCTGAGGAGACAAAAAACTGTCAGCCCAACGTACCATAGAGGGAAGTTTTTCTTACAGACCCAGACTGACCCGAGTTTTCTTCTGACAGAAGAAACAAGACAAGTCCAGAACCTTCATGAGGAGGAGAAAGACGTGAAACATATGCATGCACAGGATAGAAGACAAGAGGGGGATGCACTAGGCAGGGAATGCGTGACCGAGAGGAATGCATGTGTTGATGAAAATGTATGGATTACCTTACTCAATCATTTCTAGATCTTTCTTGGCTAGGAAAATATAGTTGGGAATGTCACCCGGGGTTTATAGCCTCAAAATATTCACTCAATCCTCAAGTATTAATTACAAGGACTGAGGCTGATATTATAATTTAAATATGTTGCAATATAAAATAAAATTTATAAAAGCTATTGGAATGTACATAGATTTTACGATAAATTAAACATGAAGATCAAAAGCGAAAAAGTAACCAAGTCACGAAAACACATGTATGAGACATAATAAAAATATGATTTTATTTCATTTTGAGATACCAAAAGTGTTTTTCTCTTTAAAAAACCCCTGCAAGGGTATGGACCAAAGTCTGATTTAGAGATCTCCGATGAACACCATACAAAAAAAATATGACAGTAAAGTAAAAATGAAATTAATAATCTGGATCAACTTGCCACAAACTGCTTCCATTTTGACTCTGCAAGATATCCTTTATCAGCCATGAAAATAATTTCACAAGCAGACAAGAATACAAAGACTATCAAGGATGAATCAACACCTCTAAAACAAACGTCTGGAAAGTGTGGTTTAGTCTTGAACCTTGCTATCTACAATAAGACCTTGTTGTCAACAAAAAAATTAGGCTTTCGAATAAACTCATAAATGAATGAAAATTGAAACTATCTCATGTAACTAAAGAGAAAACCTTAGTCCTGTTTTCTCCTTCTATTCTCCATTGTCTCTTCTTCTCATTGATCTTTTATTCTTTCCCAATAAGTTGAATTAGTTCAACTACTTTATTTAGTTAAGTTGATTTAACTTAACTGATTATTTTAGGAGAAATAAATAATAATAATATAGTTAATGGTCTTACTTATAAATAACTAAGTAGGTGGGACCTATCGTGACTCCCATCATTTCTTCTTTTTAAATCATGAAATATAACATGCAAAACATAATCATTTTGACCATATGCCACCCTTGTAACTCCCTTGAATATCTTTTAAACTAGATATTTAAATATCAACAATAATTTATATCATATCAAAAAAGAATATATATCCACGTTATCCACAAAATATCAAAAATAGGGCGTGTTGTCCAAAATATGAGGAAAACCATTAAACAATTTCTGATCCAGATGGATATCGGTGGCCACCCACCTATTCCACGATCTTGAAAAACAATTTTTCATCTTGGTAGTTTTTTGCCAGTTTTTCGGGTTCCAAACTTCCAGGGCCGTTTTGCGGCCCTAAACGACGTTTTTTTTGGGATTTGGGGCCCATGTCATTACCAAATGCATTGATTTGGGCCAATCGAAAATTGTTCTTATCGATTAGACATTTCCAATGGTGTATCGAGCGCCCCAAACAAAGATCGTATGCAAAAGTTACACCCTCGGGAAGTTGATGTATCAACTACCCCCATCGGGTCCCACAAACCTATTGGATTTTCATCTTCTGTGGTTAGGGTTTTGGATTTTACTTATTTTAAAAAGGCCTTTAGAGCCTCATTTTAATGATCATCTTCTTGCAAATGAGAGTAGTCGTCACATCTCTTCTTAGAGATAAGCTGCCACCATTCTAGTGAGTCTTTCACTCTTTATTTTTACAGTTCTATACATTTCGCACATTAATAGAGATTGTGTATTAATGTATCTATGTATTAATATATATGATATATTTCTATTATATTGTTGGATATACGATACATCTCTTTACATTTATTTATTAAATCTCTGCTCTCATTTCGTGCTGAAAATAATCTGGATCAGTGGTATCAGAGCAGGATGTTCTTGATCATTTTTCAGTGCATGTCCCCAACGAGGTCCGAGTATAGAAAGTTGGGTCTTGAGCTTGTCTCTCTTGAATACAATTGCTCTCACACACCCAAGAAACCCTCCATGGCGGAAGAAAAGAAAAATGACGGAGCATAAGATTCTATTAATCTGTTGCTTGAGCAAGCTCTCATGCGACAGAGGGACCAAATGATGAAGAATTTCTCCCACATCCTTCAATACTTTCCGATAACAAAAGCACGTCTTCATCAAGCAACCACTTTGGAGGCACCTTGCCTTTCAAGGTACAGGTTAATTTTGATATTCTCGTATTTGAAGGTCAGATAGATGTGGATTCCCTAGACAAATGGTTAAATTTGCTAGAAGGTTATTTCTCTTTTCACCAATTTTTTGACAAGGAAAAGATCACCTTCGCACTCCTTAAGTCTCTCCCCCATGTCAAACATTGGTGGGAAACTTACTGGGAGAAAAGTTCCAAAGAGGAGTCCATAATATATGGGAATGATCCCACTTGGGATTTTTTTGTGGATGCGGTCAAGGAACAATATTTCCATGTTGACAACTATGAATACCAGTACATGAGATGGACCACACTGCAGCAAGAGAGGGGCCAAGCAATGTCGAAGTTCACTAATACCTTACATACCTTGCATACCAAGCTAGGTATCAAAGACTCCGAGTGACATTTGGTTCTGAAATACCGCGAGGCTCTACACAGTTACATCCAAACTAAAATGGATTTTGTGGATATCTCATCACTCAATGTTGCGTATCGGTATGTTGTTAAAATCGAGCAAAAATTTAGGCACCAGAACAAACGGGAGATCAGATCTTCAAATCCGCAACAACCAAAGTATGAGAAAGATGACCCTAACAAACATCTTCCTGAAAACCAGTCTAAGTCATAGGAAAAGAAGGGTCACTGGAAGATGAAGAAGGAAATTGGAAAATGGTATGATTTCCACAAAATCTCTTGGCACAACACCGATGAATGTCGCTCAAAACAATCATTGGTGGCTAAGATCAAAGACAAGGAGACAAACCCTGATTCAAAATCTGATTATGAAAATACTAGTAAAAGACAGATCATCGACATAGACCCCACTACTATTGTCATGATCGTAACAATTCAACCAGAAGAACCAACAGATCTTGAAGAGGGGGAGCACCTTTTTCATTCACAAATGTGGGTGAAGGGGACCCCACTGCATTTTATTGTTGATAGCGGAAGCCAGAAGAACCTCATTTCAGCAGAGGTCATCAAACAGTTGGGATTATCGACAACACCACACCCCCAACCATAGAACATCGGGTGGCTTCACTAGGGACGAGATCTTCATGTCAACCAGTAGTGTCGATTGTCATACGACATCCAACCCTTCATGGATGAGGTATTATGTGATGCTTCCCCATTGGATGTCTGTGATGTTCTCTTGGGCCAGCCATATATGTGGAAGTGCCATGTTGTTTATGAGTCTTGACCCCGTAGTGTCATTGTTACTTTGGGGGGTCATCTCTACATAATACCAGAGGCAGTTCCAACTACTATCCCACCTAAAAAATTCCTCAAGGTAGTATCTCATACTACAAAATTCAGCTTCTTCACAATCTGTTCGAAAGGTGAACAAAAGGATACTGCAACCACTACAGTCTCAGACCAAGCACCTTCTATCCAACAAAAGCAGGTTGACAAGATTGCAACAAAGCACACAAATTCCTTCTACACACAGTCATATCAGGTATTCAACCCCGCTAGTAACAGGTTCATGACAACCTTCCACAAACCGAGCAACACGACATATCCAACAAGGAAAACAACTCACCAAGATTCAGATTCAGCAAATGCTTCCCTTTCTCCCTCGGGACCTCAACACAATGGAGACCATTTCTTCCTAAGGAGGGATGATTTATCCAGGTGGATATCAATGGCCACCCACCTATTTCACAGGCTCGAAAAACAATTTTCCATTTTGGTAGTTTTTCAACAGTTTTTTCGGGTTTCAAACTTTCGAGGTCATTTTGAGGCCTTAAACGATGTTTTTTGGGGATTTGGGGCCCAACTAATTACTAAAGAAACTGACTTGGGCCAGTCGAAAATTTTTCTTCTCAGTTAGACCTTTCCAATGGTGTATCGAGTGCCCCAAATAGAGACCGTATGCAAAATTTATGCCCTCGGGAAGTTGACGTATCAACTACCCCTATCGAGGCCCCCAAACCTTTTGGCTTTTCATCTTCCAGGGTTAGGGTTTTGGATTTTACTTATGTTAAAAAGGCCTTTGGAGCCTCATTGTAACGATCATCTTCTTGCGAATGAGAGTAGCTGTCACATCTCTTCTCAGAGATAAGATGCCACCATTCTAACAATTCTTTCACTCTATATTTTTACAGTTCTGTACATTTCACACATTAATAGATATTGTGTATTATTGTATATTTGTGTTTATATCTCTGATATATTTATGTTATATTGTTGGATATCTGATAGATCTCTATACATTTCTTTATTATATCTTCGCTTTCATTTTCTACTGAAAACAATATGGATCACTATCCTCATCAACTGAATCACATAAAACATAATTTAAAAACCATATTTGCCACTTTGTGAGGCAATTTTCATTTTTTCACTATTGTTTCCCTTAGACGTTTTTGAAGTATCCCATGGTTTATTGGACCCTTGGGGTTGTATCTCGTTGATCACATGGGAGAAGTCATCCTTTAAATGAAGGTGGGAAGACATAGAGTTAGGGGAATCAATGGAGAGAGAAGAAGAGGAGGTAGTTGCTTTTCCTTTGTCTTGCACATGTTAGGGAATATCAGTTTTCAATCTCTTACTGGCATGTGAAGACTGAACTGGTGAAACAACATGACCAATTTGAAAATTGGGATTAACAGGTGGTGGTAAAGACAATGACATAGTGGGCCAACCACAATGGTGAGAGACAGGCTGGTGGAAAATCTCTTGCCAGCTGTCATTTGTTGGGACTTTGGGCTGCAATAATACATGTGGAGGAATGTGAATGCTAGGAATATTCTGAGGAGGCTGGAAAGGGTGTATTTCTGGTTGAGGGTGCATAATCCCATGGCCAAACCAATTAAAGAACCCAGCTTGGAACAATTGGTTCAATTCTTGTGGGTCAATGTCAAAATGGATAGAAAATCTAGGCCTCCTATGGCCTCAATTCCAATTTCCCTTGCCTTTGTTATTTCAACCATTGCTTCCTCTACTGAAAAATCTCATCCTGTAGCAACAATTTTTTAGTAATGAATCTCTTAATAAACCATACATGACACTATGCTTACATGAATCAAAAGTTGGATCCAAAATTGACACAAGATACATGCAAATCCATCCATAACACATCATTCATTAATTGCCATGTGAACATGGAATGATAAGGTTAATGGGAAATATGGAGGGAGTATAATTAACAAAAAATGGTAGAATGATAGGGAATCAATATACAAATATTGTTCAACAACTAACCAAAAAATTAACTGTGTATATAAAAATATCAAGAATATCAGTCCTCAACCCTTTCTATGTTATCTTTCTCTCGCTTCCACACAGACTTCTCTTTTAAAATTTATATCACAGAACATGGATGAAATAAGTGAAATCGAGATCATGGAGGGAGTGTAATTAGCAAAAAATGGTAGAATGATAGGGGAACTTTACAGATACTGTTCAAGTGAAAAAAAATCAAAACATGCTACCTTTGATGCAATCAAAATATATCTCTATCCAAAATTTCAAAGTTTAAACAATATTCTGTTTCCAAAAAAATAATCCAAACTAATGCCTTCTTTAAGAAAATTGCTCGTTGGCCTTCGAATTGTTTTACAAAGTAAACTATTTGATATGCCCAGAATTATTTAACCACAATAACCATTATAACAATATTATCATTATATAACAGAAATGATGAACAACATCATAATTGCTACAGGAATACACCAATAATCTTAGAGTGGATGAGCCATGATTCATAACATCAAACCCAACAATGGTTCTTTAAATCCCATAGGGTCACACAAAGTGGTCCCAAAACAAAACTCATATCCATCATTAAATCAAATCACCGTTCAATGCAACTTATTTTAACTTCATTATGGGCAATATTACTCAATTCGAGCATCAAACATTTTAAACACAGGTGCTTTCTTAACAATAAAACATGACGATTTAACCAAGAGAAATAACATTTGTTATCAGGAAAAAAATCTTCAATAAACTGTAATTTCCAATGAATAGGTGAGTACATACTCTTTCCACAATTGCCAAGCAAGGGACCAATTAAACATGTGCCCAAGTAACCAAGCAAGAACAGTGCTCTCATCAACTCAAACTGGAGTAAGCAACACTTTCACTGTAATGTGTAGGGTTCAATATATGTCAATGATAGTAAGTGGTAGAGTCATCAGAAAATTTAAGGGTTTGGCATTTGCATAGAACGAAAAGCTCATTCCACAAGTGCTTTTCATTATTATAATCGATCACGGATAATATAACAATAATTCGAAACATTGTTATCGACTTCATGAGCTTCGTATAAACAAACTGTAACTTCCAAAGAATAAGTGAATCCAACACTTCCTTCATCACAACATAACAAGTGACCAATTAAAACATGTGCCCAAACCAAAATAGCATGAATAGTTCTCCCACCAAAATCTGGGTAAACAATTTCCACATATTTGCATAAGGTTAGCAACAATGACAATGAGGTCATAAGAAGGCAAGCTAACAACTGAGGGTTTGGCCAGGGAAAGGAACAAAAGGTTTTAGTTCTTCATCATATTTCAGTTAAACATGCATAGGGTAGTGACCAAGGAATGGCATATTAACCACAAAACTGTAACTCAAAAGGTCGATGGGGTGTATAAATAACCCACAGATGGGAAGCGGTGAGTAGTTATGAATAGGGAAAACTCAAAACATGAACCAAAGGTAGGGTAGGCCCAGGGTTCCAAACTTAATTATTTTCCATAAAAAATAAATGCGAGCAATCATACACAGTAAAAGACACCACGCTATTCCGTCAACACCATGGTTCAAATACAACCACCACAGGAAGCAAAACCTTACAAATAACCAATACACAGTCTAAAATATTTCATAACATCTTGAGAAATACATAGACCATGAGCAACTAGAGCCAACATTTTGATTTAAGGGAAGAGAAAATTTCATGGATGGAGAAGTAATAAAACCCCATACATGTAGAAGATTGTGTAAGGAGAAAAAACTAGGGTTGTATACTTCCTCCACGACCGGGCAAGGCAGAGAAAAAACAACTAACAGAGAAAAAATGCGAGAATGACTAGGGTGGAGGGCTCGAGGTGAGTTTGAGTGACGCACATTTACTGCACATCGTTTCTTCCTTCATATTTTCATTCATGGCTTAGTACGAGCCAAGCCCACTAGCCAGCTCACTATACCATTAACATTCAAAACCATTAATACAACCAAATATTCCAAACTTTCTATGTTACAATTTGCAAAGTGCACAATATTCCAAACTGCACCATCCCTTGCCACTATCCATATTTCTCATATGATAACTTGCTAGGAACACAACCAAATTGTAATTCAAACCAATGTGCATAACAATAGTAGCAAGGGTCGAGGTGATCACCCAACTTTGCTATGGACAATATACAATATCAAAATTAAAAATAGAGTGTAATTATTTCATCCAAAAGGCAACATAATCATATTTCGTGAGAGATAATCAAGATCATATTGTTCCTTGTTTTAATCACCTTTCCCACCACATATTATCATAAGAACTTTAACCATGATTTGAAGCAAATGAGCTGTAGAAACTATGTTGCAACCTATACATAGGAAAACAAAGTATAAGTGTCGCTTCTCCATCATAGTGCCATAAGTTAAACAAGGGGTCCCACCTACTAGTATATTATTAATATAGTTACATAATAAAGCTTGGAAATCATTTGCAAGCATTGTATCCAACGTTGTTCTTTCAAGTGTAAAAAATCTGGTGACTCCACAGGGAAATTTGTTTCCAACATATTAAGAACTCAGAATGTCTGGTTTTGCAGACTGGTGAATCGTAGATCAAAGAATTATTTACCAGAATGATTATGAAACAGGGGGAGTGAGGTGGTTTAAGGGAAAAAATGATCTGGGACTTTAGGAATAGCTCATGAAACGTGTTACGTATGAGGGGGGTTTGGTCTTGTATGCATAACATTCGATCGGTCACAGTAAAAGTGTTTTTTATTTTAAGGAGAATTTTTTTTGGTATGCTCGTTTGAATCTTAGGGTGGAGGGAAGAAAGGGATAATAGAAAGTAGGGATGAAAATCCAATCATATATCTAACATCAGTACTGGAAACAGGGAGAAATTTCAGTGATGTCTACAAGGGGGGCATCATGATAGCTGTGTAACTTGATTGTTATTGATCAACAATACTTACAAAATAGCATCGTTGTGGGGAAACTTATCCAAATTTTATTTCTGATAAACAAAAAGGAAAACAATAAAAGAAAAACAACATAAATGAAACCACATAAAATGAAAAAGGAAGAAATGCAACAACAGAAAATGAAAAAAAAAACAGAAATGAAACAACAGAAATGAATCAACCAACAAAGAAAAACCAAAACAGTGAAACATAAAACTATAATACAACAGTGACTTCCATGCAACATTTATCTTTCAAGTTGGTTCCACATAATGTTTCAAGTGGGAACCGTTGGTACTATAGGAAAATAATCGCTCTTCCAAGTCTTTTAGAAGATAAGAATTTTTGCCCAAGACAAAAGCAATTTTGAAAGGACCAAGCCATAATTTTTGAAACTTTGAATGTCTTCCTTTGTCAGCATGGGATGAATCTCAAAGAAAGATTTTCTCATTTACTTTAAATTTAACATCTTTTGCGCTTTTGTTGAAATATTTCTTCACGGTTTGTTGTCTTCTCTTTATGTTTTCCAAGGCAAACATTCTTTGTTCCTCTAAAGTTAACAATGCATTTATCCTTTGAGGGACATTGGAAGAATTTAATTCTTCGATCTGTAGCATCAGCCATAGAGAAGAAAGCTCCATCTCAGTAGGCAAAATAGCTTCTTGACCATAGACAAGATAAAAGGGAGTGAAACATGTGCTTACATTGGTAGTAGTGCGATCTGCCCAAAGGGCATAACTGAGGAGGGTGTTCCATTGATGAGGCTTATCTTCGATGAACCTCTTTATGATCCTAACTAGATTTTTTTTAGTAGACTCAACTTGCCCATTTCCTTGAGGGTAATAAGTTGATGAGGTGAAATGCTTGACCCCCAACTTAGCGAAATGAAAGTGGGACCATTATCTATAATAATCTCTAAAGGAATGCCAAATCTGGAGAAAATATTAGTTTCTAGGAAAGAAATTACCTGTTCATCCTATGAGTGTTTAAGTGGGACAACTTCAGTCCATTTAGTGAAATAATCTATGGTCGTCAAGATAAAAACCTGCCCTACTAAAGATGGAGGATTTATGGGACCAATAAAATCTAGACCCCATTTGGAAAAAGGAAAATCAGGGAGGATAGGTTGCAAAGACATAGTGAAAAGATGTTCTTTCCCAATGAATTTTTGGCACTTGTCACAATGTCTTGAGAAGTTATAAGAATCTCAAAAAATTGAAGGCCAATAATAACCTTTTCTGATTATTTTAAAAGGAGTAGTTTTAGTAGAAAAGTGGCCACCAACGTGAATAATAGAATCTGAAGATCCATGAGTTTCCTGTAACAATTTTTGTGCTTCCTCATTATTCACACATCGAAGTAATATACCATCAACAAACCTCCTAAACAAAAAGTCTCCTAAAATAATATATCTGGAATATTCAAGATGGAGCCTTCTCCTTTGATGAGTATCTAAGTTATCTGGGAATTTATGATATTGCAAGTAATAGACCAGATTTTTATACCAGAGATGTTCATCTATAGAAAGGGTTTGAATCTCAATATAAAATAGTGTTGAAAGAGGATTATCATGATCGTCAATTTCTTCACTTGCTTCAACATGTTGAGCTAAGTAGAGGGATAAATCTTGTCCCTTAATTGTTTTCGAAGTCATGATGGTTAAATCATGCTCTTGGATTTTGGCAAGCCAATGTGCAAGCTTCCCTGAAAGATACGTTTGTGAAAGAAAAAACTTGATAGCAGGCAAAGGGACTTTTACTTGTGTGCTTGCCTAGGATAAAGTGGAGAAATTTCTCCACAACTTTAACAAGAGAAAAAACATGTTTTTCGATATAAGAATACTTGAATTCGTCATCTGATAATTTTTTACTCATGTAAGCTACTGGTTTTTCGTTATTCTGGTCATCACATTGTAAGAGAATAAAACAAATTTCTTCCTTAGTGGAATTAGTGTATATGATAAAATCTTTCTCAAAGTCCGGTTTCACCAAAACCGATGCAGAACTAATTGCCTTCTTAATCCTTATGAAATCATTTTCGACGTCTTCAGTCCAAGAAAATGAGTGATCCTATTTTAGAATATTATGAATCGGTTTGACCATTAAAGCAAAGTCAGGAAAAAATCTGCAGACAAAGTTGATAATTCCCATAAAGGCTTGAACCTCCTTTTTGCAAGTGGGGGCAGGAAGGTTCAAAATAGCAGCAATCCTTTCGGGATCTATGCTTATTCCTGAATCAGAAACAATATGTCCAAGGAGGTTTCCCGTGGTAATGCCAAAAATAGATTTATAAGGATTTAAAGAAATGTTGACTTTCTGCATTGCATGAGAACTTTTCTAAGATGACCAAAATGATCTAATCGATTCTTTGAATAAACATTCAAATCATCAAGATAAATATGGATAATCTTATCGATCATATCTTCAAAATCTATCTGCATAGCTCTTTGGAAGGTGGCACTTACATTAGATAATCCAAAAGGCACGTGTTCATAACAAAATGTGCCCCAATGTGTAGTGAAAGTGGTTTTGTATCTATCAACCCTTTTACCTTGATCTAATTATAACCAGAGAAACCATCAAGTAAGGAAACCATTTGTGACCTTGCAACTTGCTGCAAAATCATTTCCATGTTAGGGAGAGAAAAATGGTGTTTTACGCTTTCTCTATTCAATGCATGATAATCAATGCACAATCGTATCTGACCAATTGTCTTCTAAACATGGACCAAATTTGAAACCCACTCATAATATTTAACAAGGAAAATTATACCAGCCTTCAAAAGATTTTCCAACTCCTTCCTAATATTAGCTTCAAGTTCAGGGTTAATGGGTCTTTGTTTTTTCCTAACTGGTTTTATCCCTTCCTTGATAGGAATGGCATGTTGTATGAGAGAAGGATCAAAACCACATAGATCCTCATATGACCAAGAAAAAACATCTTGAAATTCATGAAGTAGCTCAGTGAATTTAATCTTTTCTTCATCAGTACATTGGGAACCTATCTTAACATTCTTGGGGGAATCAGGTGTTCCAATGTTCAAGGAAATGGTTTCACCCACTTTCCTTTTTTACTCTTCTACTTTATGCATTTCTTTGTTTCCTACATCACTCAACGAAAATGAAATTTTGAGAGGAGTCAAGCCTTTTGAAATTTTGTTGTTTTCCATGGATATAATCTCCTTGGGCTTAAATGGTTCATTTTGTATGAAAGAACAGATGCCTTCATCACTAGGGAAGACCTGCCATGAATCTACATTATCAGGGATGTGAGGACGATATAAATATTGAAAAGTACAATGAGGTCTTTAAGGCAGAATTTGCCGAGTGGGAGATGTTGCAAATACAACTAACCTGCCAGCCATTAAATTAAGTTCTCTTTTAACATGAGTGATGTTAAATGATAATATTTTCGAGATAAGTGTCCAAACATATTGGGTTTAGAGTTTCATCAACTTATTGCTAGGAGAGTATATTTTACGTACAAGGTTCACAACAAGTTCAGAGTCCCCAAAAACTGTAAGGTGTCCACAACCTAACTTATAGGCATTTTCAATGCCTAGCAATAATGCTTCAAACTCAGTGACGTTGTTCATGCAAACAAATTCTAACCTATAAGAAAAGTTGTGAACTTTACCTACAGGTGAGTATAAGATAATGTCAGCTCCATTCTTTTTGTTGGAGCATGAACCATCCAAGTGCATGTGCCACATACCATCTTACACATAAACTTGTTCCAGGGTAGTTTCACCCTCATCCACAAAGATGGAGTACACTCCTAAGTCTTCCTCGACATAGTTTACATTAGGCTGTGGAATGCTCTCTATGTACGGTGAGATTCTTCCTTCCCTTAGGACTATAATATTCTTTCCATTCCAAGGAAAGGATAAGTGTGTCCCATCAAGTGAAAGATATCCACCTGTCAAGGCTTGCCAGCATCTTCCTAAGATGATAGAATAGTTACTTATCGGCTTGTCGATTACCTATATGTTGAGGGTTATCCTTATTTCAGGATGTGTGCACAGAACTAAAGTCACGTCTTTGATTTCACCTATAGTTGACTACTGTAAAATTTCATAGGAGAACATGCTTCTAAAATTTTCATTAGTAAATGATAAGCATATCTCTTCCATGATGATTTTCAACATTACGCTTGGACCCGAACCGCCGTCAATTAGGAAACAATGGGCTATTTTATCCATAATTTTTACAGAAATGAAAAATGGAGGGTTTTTTATAGGGTGTCTAAAATTATTTACACCTATTTTATTTACAATGGAATCATCTTCTTTTTCCTCTTCAGAAAGATTAGCTATGGTGGAAGATTTTCCTTCCATAAAATTCTTGAGATGATTTTGTTGTTCAGGGATGACAACCATATCCAGAAGAGTAGAATCGGCCTTGATATTAGCCAATTGGTTGAGAATGTTATACTTGGAAGAGGGAAGAAGGGAGGGAACTCCTTGACTATCAGAAGTTTTGGTAGCTTGTACAATAGCATCTTGTGAATATGAGCTTGGACTAGAAGAAGTACGAGGGGGGTCATATTTCCCTTCAAAAGCATAGGATTTGTTTCTGGTGTTTATGATCATAACATCTTCTGGTTCTTCCCAATATAGAAAAACAATGGTGGTTTCAAGCTTCTTGCCAAAGATATTATCCCTGGCAGTCTTCTTAACCTCACAAGTACTTTCTTCGTGATTTTCCTCACATAAGTTACACCAACTGCAAAATATGATGGATTTGGGATGAAAGTTGTTTTCATTGGTATTCCTAAAAGGTGTTGAGGAAGAAGATGATGCCCCCAGAGTAAGTGAAGGGACATTTCCCTTTAGTTCATATTCTATCATCCGATTGTTCATATCTTGCACAAGTTGTAGGAGGGAAGACATGTATGTTTGTTTAACCAAATCCCCCTTGGGGAGACCTGCTCATTCTATTTTCCCTTCATATTATAGACAAGTATGAAGAGAGTAACCAATATTGTCAATAGATTTTTCTTCAAGACTATGCTGATAAGGGGAAGGTAGAGCATTATAGTAATGCATAAAAGAAACTTGGTTCTGGGGGCGAATAAGTTCGTGGATTTGATAATACAACTTGGTAAAACGAAGGTTGAAAGACTTAATAGTCTCACCGTCCTTGTACACAATGTTATTATATTCATGTAATTGGTCGGTTGGGATCTTAGACTGCCCATAAGTGGAATTGAACTAGTAAAATAACTCTTCCCAAGTGGAAATAATCTTGGGAAGGAGATCAAAAAAAATTACCGATGCTTTCCCTTCAAGAGAGTTAAAAAATAAGTGCATGCAAGTATCATTATCATTAGATTTGATATTGTGACAGGAATGAGAGAGTGCTACCAAATGTTCATTTGTAGTGACTATATTATTTCCTGAAAACCTAGGTAGATGCTCTTTAAATTTTGGTAACGGACGAGTACCAGGTGCTAGGTTCAAGGGAGAGGATGCATGCCACAAGGTGGTAGTAGCATCTTCCTTGAATTGAAAAAGGATGTACTTCTTTATGATCTTAGCAGGGTTGGTAGTAGATTGGACAAGAACTTGGTGACTATATATAATACCAATTACTGACGAGGCCGAAGGTTGAGATGATGAGGCACCTCCAGTACCACTAGAGCCACCCGCAGATTCCATTTTGAAAATGATGGGTGAGGGTGAGAAGGGTGAACTAGCCAAATCAGACAAAGTTCGCCTTAAAGTACTTCCTTGGGTTGACAAAATGGCTTTCCTCCTTCCTATTTCAATTATAGGAGTGGTTTCAAAAAATAATCCTCTTCTTCTTCTAGAGATGTGAGGATTTGAGGACATGAAAAAGAATATAAAAAATTTAGGAAAAGGAGGGCTACGACTGATTTCTAGGCCGCCTTTGCCTTGCCTCCCAGCATTCACAGATACCTATATCTTATTCAATTACTTGCCACGAGCATTCAAGCTAAGCCCGGGTATTAGCAGTTCCTAAGATAGTATTGAATAAATTCAAGGCAATGGTGTTCTGGTCTTTAAGACCGTGTTCAATATTGGGCTACCTTGTGGAAGGTACTGTCATGAGAAAAATCAGTCAAAGAGTCATAAACAAAAAAAAACAGAAATATTCAAAGATAATCGTGAATACAATCAACCAGAGGGATATGGAATATTTCCCAAGTATGATCACCAAATAAATGTTGAGGAAAAGGTATGGATTACCTTACTCAATCATATTCAGATCTTGTCTGGCTAGGACATGATAGTTGGGAATGTCGCCCTAGGTTTATAGCCTCAAAATATTCACTCAATCCACAAGTATTAATTACAAGGACTGAGGATGATTTTATAATTTAAATATGTTGCAATATAAAATAAAATTTATAAAATCTACTGGAATGTACACATATTTTACGATAAAGTAAACATGGATATCAAAATTGAAAAAGTAACCAAGTCACGAAAACACATGTATGAAACAGAATAACAATCTGATTTTATTTCATTTTGAGATACCAAAAATGTTTTTCTCTTTACAAAACCCCTGTGAGGGTATGGACCAAAGTTTGATTTAGAGATCTCCGATGAACACCATACAAAAATACTCTCACTGTAAAGTAAAACTAAAATTAATAATTTGGATCAACTTGCCACAAGTTGCTGCCATTTTGACTCTACAAGATATCCTTTATCAACCATGAAAATTAACTCACAAACAAACAAGAATACACAGACTATCAAGGATGAATCAACACCTCTAAAACAAGCATCTGAAAATTTTGGTTCAGTCTTGAACCTTGTTGTCTACAATAAGACCACATTGTCAACACGAGAATTAGGATTTCGAATAAACTCGAAAATGAATGAAAATTGAAAATATCTCATGTAACTAAAGAAAAAACCTTAGTCTTGTTTTCTCCTTCTATTCTCCGTTTTCTCTTCTTCTCATTGGGCTTTTATTCTTTCCCAATAAGTTGAAGTAGTTCAACTACTTTCTTTAGTTAAGTTGATTTAACTTAATAATTATTTTAGGAGAAATAAATAATAATAATATAGTTAAGGGTTTTAATTAATAATAACTAAGTAGGTGGGACCCCTTGTGACTCCCATCATTTTTTCTTTTTAAATCGTGAAATATAACACACAAAAGATAATCATTTTGACCACATGTCACCCTTCTAACTCCCTTGAATATCTTTTAAACTGGATATTTAAATATCAACATAAATTTATATCATATCCAAAAAGAATATATATCCACATTATCCACAAAATATAAAAAATAGGGTTTGTTGTCCAAAATATGTTGAAAACCATTAAACATTGTCCTTATCAACTGAATCACATAAAACATAATTTAAAAACCATATTTTCCACTTTGTAAGGCAATTTTCCTTTTTTTACTATTGTTTCCCTTAGAATTTTCTAAAGTAGCTTGTGGTTGATTGGATCCTTGGGTATGTATCTTACTGATCACATGGGAGTAGTCATCCTTTAAATGAAGGTGAGAAGACACAAATTTAGAGGAATCATTGGAGGGAGAAGAAGGGGAAGCAATTGTTTTTCCTTTGTCTTGCACAAGTTGGGGAATATCAGTTTTCAATCTCTTACTGGCGTGTGAAGAATGAAATAGTGAAACAACATGACCAATTTGAACATTGGGATTAATAGGTTGTGGTAAGGGAAATGACATAGTGGGACAACCATGATGGTAAGAGACATAATGGTGGACAATCTATTGCCAGTCGTTATTTGTGGGGACTTTGGGTTGCAAGGACACATGTGGAGGAACGATAATGCCGAGAATATTTTGAGGAGGATGTAAAGGGGGTATTTATGTTGGAGGGTGTATTATCCCATGGACAACCCAATTAAAGAGCCCATCTTGGAACAACTAGTTCAATTCTTGCAGGTCAGCATCAAAATGGATAGAAAATATAGGACTCATATGGCCTTGATTCCAATTTCCTCTGCCTCTGTTATTTCGACCATTGTTGCCTCTACTGAAAAAGCTCATCATGTAGAATTTTTTTTTCAATAATGAAGCTCTTAATAAACCACACATGACACTTTGCTTACATGAATCAAAAGTTGGCTCCAAAATTGACATGAGGTACATGCAAACCCATTCATAACACATCATTCATGAAGTTTCATGTGAACATGGAATGATAGGGTTCATGGGAAATATGGAGGGAGTGTAATTAGTGAAAAATGGTAGAATGATAGGGAATCAATATACGAATATTGTTCAACAATTAACTATGTATATAAAAGTATCAAGATTATCAGTCCTCAATCCTTCCTATGGTATCTTTCTCTCGCTTCCACACAGACTTCTCTTTTAAAATTTATATCATAGAACAAGGATGAAATAAGTGAAATCGAGATCATGGAGGGAGTGTAATTAGTGAAAAATGGTAGAATGATAGGGAAACTTTACAGATACTATTCAAGTGAAAAAAAATCAAAACACGCTACCTCTGATGCAATCAAAATATATCTCTATCCAAAATTTTGAATTTTAAACAGTATTATGTTTCCAAAACAGTAATCCAAACGAATGCCTTCTTTAACAAAATTGCTTGTTGGCCTCTGAATTGTTTTACACAGTAAATTATTTGATATGCCCAGAATTATTTAACCACGGAAACCATTATAACAATATTATCATTATATAACAGAAATGATGAACAACATCACAATTGCTACATGAATACAACAATAATCTTAGAGTGGATGATCCATGATTCATAACATCAACCCCAACAATGTTCCTTTAAATCCCACAGGGTCACACACAATGCTCCCAAAAAAAAACTCATATCCATCATTAAATCAAACCGCATTCAATGCAACTTCTTTTAACTTCATTCTAGGTAGTATTGCTCGATTCGAGCATCAGGTATTTCGAACACAAGTGCTTTCTTAAAAATAAAACATGACGATTTAACCAAGATAAATAACATTTGTTATTGGGAACACAAGCTTCAACAAACTATAATTTCCAATGAATAGGTAAGTGCAAACTCTTTCCATAATTGTCAAGCAAGGGACCAATTAAACCCGTGCCCAAGTAAACAATCATGAACAATGCGCTAATCAACTCAAACTGGAGTAGTTGGTAGTTGCATAACATGAAAATCTCATTCCATAGGTGCTTTTCATTATTATAATCGATCACAGATAATATAACAATATTTCACAACATTGCTATCGACTTCATGAGCTTCGTGTAAAGAAACTGTAACTTCCAAATAATAAGTGAATCCAACATTTCCTTCATCAGAACATAACAAGTGACCAATTAAAACCTATTCCCAAACCAAAATAGGACGAATAGATCTCCTACCAAAATCTGGGTAAGAAATGTCTGCATATTTGCATAAGGTTCACCACACAACAATGACAATGAGGTTATAAGAAGGCATGCTAACAACTAAGGGTTTGGCCAGGACAAGGCACAAAAGTTTTTAGTCCTTCATAATATTTCACTTAAACATTCACAGGGAACTGACCAATGCGTGGCATATTAACCATGAAACCATAACTCAAAAGGCCAATGAGGTGTACAAATAACCCACATACAGGAAGTGGCGAGGATTTACGAATAGGGAAAACTCAAAACATGAACAAAGAAATGTGAACAATCATACACAGTAAAAGAAACCACACTATTCCTTCAACACCATGGGACAAATACAACCACCAGAGGAAGCAAAACCTTACAAATAACTAATACACAATCTAAAATATTTCACAACAGCTTGAGAAATACATAGACCACGAGCAACCAGAGCCAACATTTTGATTTAAGGGCAGAGCAAATTTCATGGATGGAGAAGTACGAACACCCCATACTTATAGAAGATTGCATAAGAAAACCAAGGTTGTATACTTCCTCCATGACCAGGAAAGGCAGAGCAACAAAAACTAACAAAGAAAAAATGCAAGAATGACTAGGGTAGCGGGTTCGAGGCGAGTTTGAGTGATGTTCATTTATTGCATGTCATTTCTTCCTTCAGATTTTCATTCATGGATTAGTACGAGCCAAACCCACTAACCATCTCACCATACCATTAACATTCAAAACCATTAATACAACCAAATATTCCAAACTTTCCATGTTACAATTTGCAAAGTGTGTGATATTCCAAAGTGCTCCACCCCGTGCCACTATCCATATTTCTCATATGAAAACTTGCTAGGAACACAACCAAATTGTAACTCAAACCAATGTGCATAACAATAGTAGAAAGGGTTGAGGTGATCACCCAACTTTTCTATGGATAATATACAATATCAAAATTAAAACTAGAGTGTAATTCTTTCATCCAAAAGGCAGCATAATCATATTTCGCGAGAGATAATCAACATCATATTTTTCCTTATTTTAATCACCTTTCCCACAACATATTATCATAAGCATTTTAACCATGATTTGAAGCGAATAAGCTATAGAAACTATGTTGCGACCAATAAATAGGCAAAAAAAATATAAGTGTTGCTTCTCCATCATAGTGCCATAAGTTCAACAAGGGGTCCCACCTACTAGTATACTATTAATATAGTTAAATAATAAATCTTGGAAATCATTTTCATGCATAGTATCCAACATTGCGCTTTCAAGCATCAACAACATGAATTTCTCCAAACTTGAAAGAAGAACTATAGGATAAAATAGTTTTGGTTACGAGAGAAAGGGAGGAAATGGATCCATGAGAACTTGCAGAAGACCTGACCTGAATGAAAGATCACGAGCTTGATGTTGAGGGAGCATCTGATAAACCTCATCAAGGGCATGAAAAAGAAAGGATCTTAGAGTAATGGAAGAAATTTCCCTAGTGATATAATGTCATGGCACGGGGGTGGCTAAAGCACTAAGATTGAATTCCTTTGAGCCTATGGTTGGGTGGAAGGGAGGAAACCCACAGTCAGTTAGTTGGTTACATTTTGTAATAGATAAGTATTCTCATACCTTATAGAACTGACTATGACAATAAAATAAGGTTGAATGTCCCGTGAATGTTTCAAGGATGCGCATGTTTGTTTGATGACTTGACTGGTTTTCTCTTCATTTGGCTTGGTCGTGTATTTAAGTAATTATGGACCTATATGGTCGAATATGATTTGTATACATGAACTGTGATTCTACTAACCATAGGCTCAATTTTCATATGTGCATATTTACACTTCCATTCATTTGGATCTCCTAAGAAAGGGGTCTATTACGCTTATGAGAGGTAGTGCAAAGGTGCGTAGAACCTTGGAAAGATGTGCAGGGATTAAGAATTCTCTAAGTTCTAAAATTCTGGGATAAGTACAAGGAGTATTCCCGCACCTCATTTGAAGTATATTCAAGCTCAGGAGGCATAACTCTTGTAGAATGCAACCAAGGGTCGTACCCTTCATACCTTTCAGTTGTGTAACCAAGGGCTCATGCCCACAACCTTAAAATATTCCCAGCCAAGAGTTAAGCGTGTATCCCATGATGATTTTCAGAGGACCTATATGACCAAGGTTTGGGAACCTTATGATAATCTAAATGGTGCTAAGTTATTATTAGCTTCAAAGCTTCGGGAGTTCGAAACTCCAGAATGTCACAACTTCACAACCCCAAAACCCTCGAATGTCGGAGTCGCAAAATGTTATGAGTCATTGATCTGGGGAGTCCATCGAGGACCCTTCTTGACCATTTGATCAACCAATGGAGGGTTTCGCGTATGGTACTTTAGTGAATTCCCACTTCGGGAGAATGGAGTTGTTGTAGTGTCAAAAACACCAAACACCAGAGTCATGAATTAACGAGAGACATAGATATGGAGGAGCTTCGGAACCACTCGTGATCATTGGATCTATTCCAAGGTCAATTTGGCTTTGACCTACTCCGAGAGTAAGGAGAGGATTAAACCATGAAACCCTTGAACTCTGAATTTGCGAAGCGACGAAGGTCGTAGATCCCGAGGTCTACGTGGATGCATATTGACCGTGAGATCAAAGGGTTTGGAAGAATGTCCATCTGAGGTGATGTGGCCTATTGAAATCACCCAGGGTGACGTGGACCCACGTTTGACGTGCCACATTTTTCTCGGATTTGCATGTATTGCAGACCCTATGTGCCCATTAACACGTGAAACGTGTCATCCTCTGAAGGGGCCACATGTCATCACTACCTCGTCCACATATCACACCTGACACTCACCACTTATCACACCTGACACTCACTCTGAGGGTGGTGAGTCACTAGATGACCCACTACTCTCCATCACACGTGCCTAGGTCCTACAATAAAGGCACAACTTCTTGGGTACAATCCCATGACATCCCTCAAAGAACCATGTTGAGACCATTAATAAAAAATGAAAGTATAAAACATGGCTAGCCAAAGTTCATAAGAAACATTACTCCTTAAAACATGCAAAGTAAGCTGCAACTTAAGATACAAGCCATGTAAGAAATTCACCTCAATATCCCCTTAAAGAATCACACCAACCCTTGACTTGATGTGAGTTACGAGGTTTAAGTGTGGGAGGGAATTCATTCAACGCTATTAGGTGTGGCACCTAGACAGGAAATAAAATAACTTAGGTAGAGGGATAGGTCCCAAGAGTGATAAGGAAAGTAAAAACCCTTCAATAATAAGTGTGAAAGGGGTATGGTTTTATGGCTTACTTCATGGATAATGGTTTCATTGAATCCATTTCTATAAGCACATTTTTGGAGGATGTTCTTTCTCTTTAGTTACCCCATATTTACGTGCCATTTTTCCAATCCCCCTTATTTTCCTTTTTGTAATTCCTTCTTTATCATATATTTGCAAGTCCCCTTTGTAAGGTTTCAATCCATTATCATTGCATTTTTTTGGATCGGGGTGAGCATTGAAAGAGTAGATCTCAAGTTTGGACTGAATTTTGTTGGTCCTCTTTGCTATCATTCCTTTCTTTCTTTAGCATCATTTTCTTATTCTTTTCATACTAGTTGCAAAACAAACTTTGGGCCTTCAACCCCTCTTCTCATGAGATACTAGACCATGACCCATTGCTAAAGTTTAGTACACTATGAGAGGATCCATATTGGAAAGTGTTAAGTATGGAAGGGAATAAAACATTACCCTTGAGAGGGACCCCCAATAGTACCCCTTTTCCCTTGGCAGTGACAACACGAGACTAAGGTACAAAAGTTGACCACCAAGGTGAAACAAGGCCTCTGACACAATTTCCCAAACCAATGATCCATTATCCAACTTCAACCAAAGATCCTCATTTTCATTCCTGACAATTAATCACAACACTTTTCATAAAATAAGGAATAATATACCTCATGGTGACAATAACTTACCATATCCCATATTGATCCTTAGTTGACCTATAGCTATAAAGGTGAATGAGGGCGGTTGTTGGGATTCCATATATGGACATGATGATCATCATCATGGTCAGGATCATGTTATTCATTGTGGGCCACGAGACATGATCTCCTCTAGTTACCCCTAGGCATGGGGGGGTAACAGGCCTTATTTTCTCTAATATTTTGAAAGGTCCACAATATCTTTCTACCAACTTTGGGAAGCAACCCAATCTTATTGAACTTATTTTCACTTTTGATTTTATAAAAACATGTTCTCCCACTTTAAAATCCATGAAAACTCTATCCTTTCATGCATAATTTTTTTGTCGGCCTTGTGAAGGCTTTAAATTATGCTTAGTCTTTTCCATCTTCTCTTCCATTTCCAGCAACAAAGATGACCCAATGATAGCTATATCTAGTGGGTTATCCCAACTCATTCGTGTGTTACACTTATTTTCATACAATGTTTCAAATGGGCTCATTTTTAATGAGGAATGATACCCATTATTGTAAGAAAACTCTACAAAGTGGTTGTAGTCTTCCCACTTTGATGGTTGGTCCATCACATACATTCTGAGAATGTACTCAATTATTTTATTGGTCCTCTCTATTTTCCCATATGACTCTATGTGATACATTTTTCTTATATTTAAATTTGTTCCAAATCCTTTGAACAAACCTTTCCAAAAATTAGAGTTAAACTTTGGATCTTTGTCTAAAACAATTTCCTTGGGCACCCCATGTAGCCTAAAAACTTCCTTCATGGAGATCTTTGTCATGTTTGTTTCCTTTTGTGTTGTCTTCATAGGAATACAATGTGCAATTTTTATTAATTTATCTACTTCCACCATGATGGAATCATGTTGCTTCATTGTCTTATGCAACTTTGTAATGAAATCAATTGTAACCACTTCCCATTTCCACTCAATAATGGGAAATGATTGTAGCAGCCCTGCTGGATGTCTATGCTTTGTTTTCACCTTTTGGAATTCTAGGCACTTGGCTATGTAATTAGCCACTTATTTTTTCATTCCTAACCAAAAGTATTGGTTTCTTACCGTTGCAATTGTTTTCTAATATCCCCAGTGTCCAACATATGGCACCTTATGCATTTCCCTCGACACTATATTTTTCAATTCACTAGAATTCGACACATTTATTTTTCCTTTGTACATGAGGATTCCATCCTCTTTCAATTTTTTAGATATTGTTGATATGAATTTGTAGCCTCTTAGATTATGTCTTTTAAATTTGTGTTGAACATGCTAGTGGCAGAAATATGCATTTCATGAGCTCTTCTCTCAGTGCATCAACCACCTGATTTTATTTTCCTTTGATATGCTTAATTTCAAAGTCATATTAACTTTGAAATTACAGCCATCCAGTTTGTCTATCATTTAATGTTGGTTTTCCAAACAAATGTTTGGTACCACAATGGTTTGTTCTTAACTCAAATCTTATCCTCATGAGGTAATGTCTCCACATTTTTAATGCATGTACAATGGCTACTAATTCAAATTCATGTGTAGCATAATTCCTTTCATTTTATTTTAGTTTTATAGACTCATAGCACACCCCTTGATATTTTTAGTGACGACTCCACCGATCCCTTCCTTTCACGCATCAATGCACACTACAAAATATTGGATTTCTAAGAGGGGGGGGTGAATCAGTAATGAGAAATTGTACCAATTATTAATCCTTTAAACCACAAAGTATATTCTTTTACTTATTCAAACATGTTCATCTATTCATCATCAATATATTAATGTATCATAAGCATTAACAATCATCAGTGCATAATAAACAATAACAAAGACATCCACACAATGCACAATACACCAATATTTACGTGGAAACCCAATGTGGGAGAAAACCACGAAATGTTTTTCTTATATGTCAAGAATTACATTCAAGGAAGCACCATCTTACAATTCTCCAACTACAACTGGAAGGAGGCTCTGACCCCCTAGTTTCTAAGGCTACAATCTGAGGGAAGCTCCAACTCCCCAATTATCTGGCTACAACCAGAAGGAGGCTACAACCCCCTATGTTCTTCGGCTACAACCAGAAGGTGGCTACAACCACCTATCATTTTCTGTCCAACCTCCATGAAATATAAATTCCAAATGTAGACAATATGTCACTGTCACTGAATCAACCACTCCCACTATCAACCTATACCAATCAACCTGCACAAAAAACCTATAACAATAACCTAAACCATGCATCAACCTGTACCTCAACATGTACCATCAAAAAGGGCATCAACCATGCACCAAATATGTACCAATAATGCATCAAATACACATAAACTATGACTCATCGAGATGTACCAATATCATCAACTATACACCTCATGTATGTGCCAACTCATCAACTACTTGTCTCAACCATGTACCCAACATGTACCTCAACCATATACCAAAGACATACACCAATATAACCATCAAAATTTATCTAAAAATTCATCACTCTATCCATAAAACCAATACCATAAACCATTACATCAAACCATGTGCCACAACCTCATTGTTATACAACCTCTATCTATAACATACCTCAACCAAAATCCCTAATCAATTTCATCATCCAAATATTATTTGTAAATCTGTAACAGACCTGGTGTATATGATCACATACCTGCAAACCTTCCTTAACTTTAACAACAAGAGACTAACATTTTCATCAAACTTTACTTTAGTCTGACATGACTAATTTTGGATTAGTCAACAAGCTTGATTTGCAATAATCATTACTATGTACCTGTAATGAATACAGATATAAAAATAAAACACAATTTTCTTCAGTGTCTTATCTGCAATTCCTCTAGGTTTCACTACTTGGAACCTCCCAGAAAAGGAGTTATAACAAAAATGGCATACCTTGTTGAATTATGGCTTATTCTAGAGAGAGAAATTGTAGAGCATGCCCTTCATGGAATATTTTTTGTATGGATATGAAAATGGTACAAAACATACTAAATACAACACTCTAACCAATACATTTGGTCTTACTAAATTTGGATATGTTGTGAAGAAGTTATGACGTTTTTACCTGAAACACCTTTTTTAGACTAGTTTCAAGACTAGACACAAACCCTATTTTCCACGAAGTGTAACTCCCAAAATACAAAGACCCATAAGTTTAAATTTTTATCAAAGTTACTTGGATATATTTTTTCAACGGCCTCTAGATTTTGTTGTTTGAATCATTGTAAAAAACAATGTCTTGCGAAAATGGTGAGATGACCAGTAAATAACATACCTTAGAAAGCATCATCAAAACACTTTACCCTCCCTTGAATTTCAGCCTTATTTACTTCACCTTCCCTTTGAAATTTTCCTTATATCTCCTTTGGTTACCTCAGTCACTTGTAGATATTCAATATACTCAATGGATACCAATGGGAGACCGTTGCTCTCTTATTTATACTCTCCAAGTAGCTTCCTCTAGAAGTATCCACTTAACCACTTTGT
>ML846588.1:0-13690 GCA_009831015.1 Picea engelmannii
AAGACATTAGAAGAGACCATAAGGAGAGATAAATGCCTATATGGTCAACAGAAAGTAAGGCCAAATTTCCAAAGGGCTTGGGAAGACAATAAGAAATTCAAGGTGGATCAAAGGAAGAAGGGAGCTAAGCCACCATTCTTCAGAAATAATCCACAAGTACAACAAGAACCTAAAGAACCCAGGACGATTGACACAGGGATTCAAGGGCCAAGACAACCACCTATGCAATGTTGGGGTTGTAAAGGGGACCATAGGTTCAGAGATTTTCCTCACAAGGGAGAAAAAGGTAGGGTTGTTCACAATGTACAACGAGCTAAAACAGTGGAGGACATGGGCAGATATGTGCCAAGGATTTATGCAGCCCTGGACAACAATCAAGCAGAGTATCAGTCCCACATGATTGAAGTATAAGGTATGATCAATAACCAAACCCTTTATGTTTTAATTGATTCAGGAGATAGTCATAGTTATATAGACCCTAAGATGGTGGAAAGTTTTCAATTGCCAAGAAGCAAGCATGGGAAATCCTGGTTGGTACAACTGGCTATAGGAGCCAAAAGAAAGGTTAATGAGATGGTTAAGCCATGCCTCATAGACATGAATGGAGTGAACACCAAAGAAGATTTAAACATCTTGCCTTTAGGTTCTTATGACTGTCTAATTGGGATGGATTGGTTGGACCAACATCACAATCTCTTAGACTGTTAAAAAAAAGAATTTACTTGCTTGGATGAGGAAGGGAAACCAAGGAAGGTACAGGGAATCCCCAAGGCAGTAATCATTAGAGAAATTTCAGCATTGCAGTTGAAGAAATGTTACAAAAAAGGATGTCAAATATTTGCGGTGCATTTGGCAGAGACACTTAAAGATAAGGTGCCAAATTTAGAATATTATGCAGTCCTGGAATATTTTGAGGATGTTTTCAAGGAGGTACCCAAATTACCCCCAAGGAGAGAGAATGATTTCTCTATAAATTTGATGCCTGGAGTAGTGCCAATATCAAAGACTCCATACAAAATGAGTACACCAGAGTTGAAGGAGTTGCAAATGCTGCTGGAAGAACTTTTGAAGAAGGGGTGTATACGCCCAAGCGTGTCACCTTGGGGTGCCCCAGTCCTATTTGTGAGAAATAAAGATGGAACACTAAGGTTGTGCATTGACTTTAGACAGTTGAATAAAGTGACTATTAAGAACAAGTATCCTCTACCAAGGATTGATGACATCTTTGATCAATTGAAGGATGCAAATATATTTTCAAAGATAGATCTCGGATCAGGATACCATTAAGTAAGAATTAAAGAATAAGATATTAGCAAGACCTCCTTCAGGACAAGGTATGGTCATTATGAGTTTACAGTGGTACCATTTGGGTTGTCAAATGCACTAGCTATTTTCATGTGCTTAATGAATTATGTTTTCTGAGAGTATTTGGACAAGTTTGTCATTGTATTTTTGGATGACATTCTTGTATATTCCAAGTCAGAGGAAGAGAACGAACATCATTTGAGGATGGTGTTGCAAGTATTAAGGGAATGCCAGTTATATGCCAAATTGAGAAAGTTCTCATTTGATTAGAAACATATTTATTATTTAGGGCATATCATTTTAAAGGATGGGATAACAGTGGATCCTGAGAAGATAGAGTCCATTAGAGAATGGTCAGCACCGAAGAATGTGACAGAGGTGAGATCACTCATGGGTCTTCCAGGATACTACAAAATATTTATTGAAGGATTCTCAAAGATTTCACACCCAATCACTTCTTTGCAAAGAAAGGGAGTGAGTTTCAGTGGACATTGGATTGTGAGAAAAGTTTCCAACACTTGAAACAATTATTCACAAGTGCTCCAATATTAAGGATCGCAGACCCAGAAGAAGACTTCATCGTATGCACCGATGCATGTAGTGAAGGACTTGGTGGAGTCCTCAGTCAAAATGGGTGTGTCATATGTTATGAATGAAGGAAGTTGAAGGATCATGAAAGAAACTATTCCAATCATGATTTGGAGTTGGTATCCATAGTGCATGCCTTGAGGAAATGGAGACATTACCTCATGGGAAAGAGGTTTGAGCTAACATACCACAATGGTCTGAAATATTTATTTGATCAACCAAATATAAATACTAGACAAAGAAGATGGTAGAATTTCTAAGAGAATATAACTTTGATATAAATAATATCAAGGAAAAAGAGAATAAAGTGGTTGATGAACTCAGCAGGAAGGTGCATGAGTTACATGCTACAACCATTAGCATGTACCAAACTGATGTTAAAAGAAAAATTCTAGAGGCTGCAAATGCAGATATGTAATACAAAGAATTGGTAGCAATGTTACAATAGGGTAAGATGCTTCAGAAGGTGGATGATTATAAGTTAGGAATAGATGGAATACTATTGCACCAGAACAAGAATTTTGTTCCAAATGTCCAGGACCTAAAACGTATGATTCTGCATGAAATGCATAATGTTCCTTATGAAGGACACCCTGGATATCATAAAACCATGGCAGTGATCAAGAGCCATTAATTTTGTCCAGGTATGAAGAAATAGATCACCGAGTACATCGCCAAATGTATGGAATGCTAGAAAGTGAAAGCTGAGAATAGGCACCCAGCGAGGTTGCTGCAACCTTTAACCATTCTTGAGTGGAAGTGGGAAATGGTGACAATGGATTTTATTACAGGATTGCCTAGAACATGCAAGTTGCATGATTCAATCATGGTGGTGGTGGAAAAGCTCACGAAAGCTGCCCATTTTATTCCACTGGAAACTACACACAAGGCAGAAAAGGTTGTTGTTATTTTCATGAAGGAAGTAGCATGATTGCACGAAATTCCTAAAACAATTGTATCCGACAGAGACCCGAAATTCACCTCAAATTTCTAGAAAGGGTTGTTCAAAGGATTCAGAATGAATATGAACTTAAGTACAACTTATCATCCTGATTCTGATGGACAGACAGAAAGGGTGAACAGGGTGATAGAAGATATACTGAGAATGTACGTGATGGACAAACCATCGAAATGGGAAGACTACCTACACTTGGTAGAATTCACATACAACAATGGGTATCAGGCATCATTGAAGATGAGCCCATTTGACGCACTTTACAAAAGAAAGTGCAATACTCTAGTAAGTTGGGATAATCCAACTGATAGGATAGTAGTTGGGCTAGAGTTGCGCAGGGAAATGGTGGACCAGATGAAAAAAATTAAGAAGAATTTAAAAGTTGCCCAAGACAGACAGAAAAGTTATGTCGATAAGAACAAAAAAAATAGAGAATTCAAAGTGGGTGATCATGTTTTCCTGAAAGTGAAATCTAACAGGAGTTCCCTGAAGTTGGGAAGCTGCACCAAGTTGGAAGCTAGATTTTGTGGGCCTTTTGAAATCCTAGAGAGGATTGGTCCAGTTGCTTATATGATTGCATTGCCTGCATCTATGTATGTTCATAATTTATTCCATGTATCATTGCTAAATAAATATATACCTGATTATAATCATGTTATTGATTGGAATGTGATTCAGGTGCAACAAGAAGGCGTTTTTCAAGTGCATCTGGTGCGCATTCTGGATCGAAAATTCAAACAGCTTTGGAACCGATCCATAGGGCTTGTAAAGGTTCAATGGACCTAGTACGGTCCTAAGAATGCTACTTGGGAACTTGAATATGCAATGCGGGCAGAATACCCGCATCTTTTTGAATATTTTTGAAAATTCTATTATATATGGGCATATGATGCATTAAGGACAATGCATAAATAAGGGGAGGGGATTGTAATATCCCTCGGCCGAACCCAATTGTAAATATAATATCATTTTACTTAAGCTGGTGAGTTGTTTCGACCGCATTTGGTAATGCACGTCATGTGGCATAGTGCGCGCATGAACTGCATTGTTAAATGATGTAATATGTACATTCTAGGATACCGCACGCAGTAACTAAGGTGTGCGCAGTATAGAGGACAACAAGCCTCATGTATATGATATGTGTTATAGGCTGGTGAGTCGATTATTATAAGTTGGGATGCTTATGTGTTTGTATTAGGTCGGAACGCCTAGATGTCAAAGGCCAATGCGCCTAATTTGTACATGACTCATGATTAATATAAAATACATTGTTTTGTACAGACCGGCCATGATAAAAGAGATGGGGGAATGAACTTCATCAGTTAGGGAAAGGGAGGGACAAAAGTAAAGGGAATATTATATTAATAGTTCCTAAAAACATAAAGTATGGATAATTATTTTATCCTAAGTTCTAAAGTTGGGGACAAGTGGACCAAAGTAACTTCCGATATGACAAGTGTCAAGTTGGGGACATGCATTCATATCATGGGGGAACTTAGCTCATTTCGGAGGGACTTCTCGCAGATACCTTACCAGTAGCCCGATGATCATTATTCACAAAATGAATTCCATGAAGAGTTCACAGTGATTCTCCTACACACTCAGTTATCCAGTCAATGATTCCATGACCATTTCACTCATGCATTCTACTATCCTTGGGACAGCCATTTCACCATTCTGAAGCCTATTTCCATAGCCCTTTTGGTTGGCGTGCCTGGTTAGCTTGGAGAAAGATTGAAGAAGTGGGTTGTCATCCCCATGAGCAATTCTCTGAGCGCGATCATTGTTGGGGATTGATTCCTGAAGGTGATAGACTGCAGCTACAACGCTCTGAGACTTTGGTCCGGCCTGTTGCAGAATCCCTAGAAGGGAAGTGGGGCAGCCAAGGGACTATTGAGCAGAGAAGGGGCACACTTCCTTGGGTGGGACATGCATGTGGGGAATGAGAGGCTGTAGGTTCTTAGTTTAGTGAGCACCTGAGACAAAGTCTCTCCTGTTGTCCATGAGCCTTAGCCTAGATAGGAACCCTTTACCCTGGGTGGAGTTCAGTCCCAACTCGGGGGTGACTCACTGTTGAGAGTGATGAATAGTGTAGTCTATGTCTAGGAGGTTCGTGGATGGTCTGTACACAGTTGGTGACAATATTTCCAAGATAAGTACCAGTTGTATGATAAAAGGGATATGTTGCTTGTTATTTACATGCCTATGTTAGGGTTTATAATATATGTGATTATAATTTCCTATATGTTTATGGGTAATTCTCTGTAAATGTTACATATCTGTAGTTACTTTTATTTCAGTATAAAAGTTGTATGTTACAGAAAGTAATTGTTTGCTTATGTTTATATGTAAAGCTTTCATGAGTGTGCTATATGTATATGTCTTAGTTGCATGCGGTTTAAATAGTAAATTTATGTGGCATTGCTCAGTTGACTACTGGGTATGCTATTGTATGTTCCACAGTATGGGAACAAAAGTGTTCCCTAGAGTAGCATGGCCAGACTTGAAGGTTGGGAATGTTACTCGGTGGTGTTAGAGCATGAGTGGTTTCTCTGGAGTGGCGTACCCGGACCTGAGGGTGGTCGGGGGATCGTTACAGAATGGTATCAGAGCATGAGTGGTTTCTCTGGAGTGGCATACCCCGACCTGAGGTTGGTCGTGGGACCATTACATGTATAGTCTGTACAATCTCAAAATACATCCCATGTGTCAAAATTTGTGCAGTATAGGACTCTGTGCCTTGGGATGCATGCCCATGGAATCTGTGCAATCTTAGGATTCATGCCAGTATATAGTCATAGCCTCCAATCCTCTTGTCCATATTTTATGCAACTTATTAATAATTTGGAGGGAATCTCATGAAATAAGGGGTCATTGGTTTAGTGGTCAGAACCACCCGCAATTATATTGAAGGTTTCGAGTTCAATTCTCGTGCATGGTATATATGGTGGTTAGTTGTTAAAGTTTTTAATATATAGTATTATATTATATATATTATATAATAGCTATTATATACTATATATAATATTCTGTTAAACGTCTCGTGGACCAGGGGTTGGGGGATATCCCTTGGCCCCTTTCTTCCCCCATATGAAACCTTATATTAAAATAAATATAATAATTTCCACATGAGGGTTAATACCCATCGAATAACATATTGGTTGTGGGTGATTTGTTAAGACTTGGAGTGTTATGGAGGTCATGTGGTTGATCCTTGTGGACTCCATAATAATTTTATATAACATAAACCATATAGGCCAATGGGAATCTACCATGTGGCAACTTCTCATTGTTTAACTAATGTCATGTGTCAAATATTGATTGAACCAGTTGGATGCCAACTCAACCTTCCAACTCATCTATTGTTTGGGTGTGCCACAACACTTATTTTTGTACAAACATGTTCCATGTGTCACTACTGATGTCAGCCTTAACCATGCTAACATCATCATTTCCTTTGACCTTTGATTTTTTGTCTATTTTTATCCTAAAATTTGAATGCTCATAACTTTTTCATATGAGATTTTTTTGACGTGCCATTTGTGCCATTGGAGATATGACGAAGATATCTATGCATTAGTTCTATGTTCAAGAAGATTTGAGACAGTAAAATTTTCAACATTTGTGAATCCCCTGGGACCTTTTTGAGCATTCTAGATCCTCCCGGACCTCTGTGAGAATTCCTTAGATCCTTCTGGATCAAACATTCCCACTGAAGAACTTTTGTAGCTCCAAAATTATAGATATTTAACAACTTACTCATGATAAATCTAACTCACTCTTCCATCTTATTGAAATGCTCTGATCAGTAACTAAGTGATGATGCTTCTTCACTCTTCCATCTTGTTGATTCTTTTGGAAATAAGTATTCAATTTGGGTCTTCGATCTCAGGTACAAGTAAAGTGTACTTGTGTATGCTTCTCTAGAGTATAGCTCTTACTCTAGCCTCTGGCACTGTAGATAATGATATATATAGCTCCATTTCTAGATTATAGATTCCATGGAAACACAAGTCTTATTCACTGAATCATTGTTATACATGTATCTTGTATTTCAACATACACTCCCATCTTATTCTACTAAAGATATTCCATCTCAGCCAATATGAAACCAAGTTGAATTTTGATCTATGTATTTTCCATTTGGACTATCATTTATTATACTATTGATGTATCTGTAGAAGTACTTGAATGATACTTTGTTCATTGTCGCTCCTCCCTTGGGAAGAAAAGTCTTCTTGTACTGTTATCATATGTACCTAAATTTATTTCTTATGTTCAAGTTATACATCATACAAACATGACATAGTATTAAATATGGTTATAGTATCCACCTGTATGTGCCTCTTTAAAAGATGATTATTTCTCCTTTACCAACTTGTAGAAAATTTTGCATTTCTTTGATGCTCTTTCTGCTTCTGATCTACATGTTCCAACTGCTTGCATTCTTTTGTTCCTTCACCTTCAGTTCTTAATAATCAAGAATGTTGATGAAGACAATTTGATCCATATGTATCCCCTTATTTGATTATGAGACAATACATTTGTCCATATTTTTGTCTTAAGTCCTTAGAAATATTCATAATGAGATTCCTCTGATTGTTAAACAATATGTATAGGAAGCTATCTATAAATATATAACGAATTTAATATAACTCTATAACAAAGTGTAAAGGTGGATATCTAGAAAACTCTAATGATATTATTCTCACTCTTTACAACATATAAGGTGGCAATATAGAAACTATATTTACAAAATTCCTCTCACCCATACAAGGTGGCAATATAGAAATTTATAGAGTTCCTCTCACTCTTATAATTTATAATGAGTGGCTTACAATCCTTCTAATAGAAGTCATGAGATTTATACATATGCATATTATATTTACAAATATACATATTTACAAAATTTTGAGATGGTTAACATATGGACTCATTGTCCTCAGTGTACTAGGAGGAGTCTCATAGCTTTTGAACTCTAAAAATACCTTTGACGCTGATGCAAAATATGACATTGAATCTAATGCGGAATCTTATGTTGAGTCCAAGTAACCACTGGACCAAACTATCGTTCTTACCAATAACCTGTATAACCTCTCCTTGTGAATACCAAGCACTATAGCTGTGTTTGGAGTAGCTTCCTTTGAATACACAAGTACTCACCTTTTCTCAAATGTAACTACATATCCATCATATTCAAATGATGCAAGTGAGACCAGGTTTACTTTTAGGTATGGGACATACAACATATTTTTTATTCCTCGAAATCCTCCTGACTCAAGATGTAATCTTGAATATCCATACCCCTTTATTGCTTGTATGGTGTTGGTTCTAGATCCAAGAAAGAAATATGTGTCATATTCTGGGAAATTCAAAAATATTGATCTCATCCCGGTCATGTGGAAAGATGAGCCACTATCCACGAACCATTATTTGATGTCTTCATAAATCACTTTTCCAAGACCAACCATCAAGAAGTATTCTTTCCCAAGCCTTTCAGTAAGACCATTGAATTCATATGGAGTTGTGTTGGCAGCCACACATGATTTTTTATATTTAACATGATCGAAAGACATCACATTTTTCTATAGCTGCCATCACCTCGAAACTATGAAAGCTTTTCTGAGTTTTAAAATCACTATTGGGTTAAAGCCTGCCTTATTAATTTTTATTGTTCCAATTTTCGATTGTTTTATGTTTAATTCATGACTGTAAGCATGAATTAAACATAAAACTTAGCTTGGTATTATAATTTTTGTGCCTTAGAAACATCTTTTTAAAGGTCACCCATATTTAATTGAAATCCAAATCTAATAGTTGAGTGATCTATTTTCGATGTTTTGGTTTTAATATGGTTGTTATATGGTTTGATAGTTTATTTTTGATTTGTTTTGATTCATGAAGAGCCTTTGATATTTTTGATAGTCCTCTCATGAATTAAATGGTCATATCAACATTCATAATAATGAGTATAGACCTGTTGTACTAGAGTACTCACCTTACCTTGCTGGCTTAACATATTAATGAACCGATTCATTATATTCATATGGTTTGGTGCTATGTAGTTTCGACATTCATTGCGATATATGGTAAGGGATAGAATGAATCCATTGGTGTCCATTCTCACTATCTGAGTTATGACCACCCACATGCTCTGTTCTTTTCATGTTTCCACTCTTTTTTTAGACCTACTTTTGTTTCTCATGCGATTCGAACCTAAAACCATTTTGGGTAATCCCTATTTCATTTTGGTTATAGTAGTCATGGCACCCGTCCTTCGCATAGAGATGAATGGATGCCAGGCCCTACTTTCCCATGATGATGCAATTGAATACTTAAAGAATCATGGCTGGGATATTTTCCTTAAGAAATTTGAGGGTTATAATCTTCAGATGGAAAAATCATTCGCACAAACCTTTGATGGTTTAAGAGATAAAATTGGAGACACACAGTTAGAGTTGACCGAGGAATTCATGAGAAGTGAAATAGGGCTCCCCTCAAAGGGAGAGAAATGGTTCAAAAATGCCCGAATAGAATAAGTCCCATGGAATCTGTTCATGACATCCCAAAAAAACAACTGTTGTGTAAAAGGTATTCCTATCTCCTTGTTGAAGCCTAGATGGCATAGTTTGTTGTTAATTCTGAAACAATTTGTTACTTGCGAGGGTCGATACAGACTGGTGTTTCTTTACCATGTCTATCTTCTCATGAATTTCATAGGTTTGGATTTAGATATGCCATTTTACTTATTGATGAGTCTTTATAATATGTCCAAGTGTTGCAAGTGACAAGGTGTCAATTCAAGCTTGTTCCATCATGGGTTGGTTAAAATCTTGTTGATGAATCATTTGTCAACCATAAGTGACAGTTGGGATATCTTTTTAGTGAGGAATGGTTTAACCTAGACTGATCCTACAACAAACCCTCTTTTAACAGTAAACCCTAACTTAGAAAATCCATTGTTCGAAGACCAGTTTGGTAATTTGATTAATGGACTAGAGTTTACTGATAAAAGCCCTCTAGTCAAAGGATTGTCGTGTAAGCTTTCACCTATAAGATTTCCTGAGCAACAGACTGATGAATTGAATGGAAATGATTCTCTTGTGCATGTGGATGATGTTATCTTGAACGTTAATGTTAAGTCAGATGCCAAGAAACTTTGTAAAGGATAAAAACCACAATGCACAGATTTGAATTTCAAGGGTAAGAATATCAGTTGCCTAATATGTAGACAACTAAGGAACCGAAAGGATCCTCATCTAAGATCGATCAATTTGATTGAGATCGATGAGGGTTCAGCTCCTGAGATAGAGTATTTTCTATCTCGGGAAGATCTAGAAATTTAGGGTTCAAGGAAGGAGGTTATCATTCATACTAAACCTTATGATTTTGTGGAAAATTTACCACCATGCCTTAAAGGTAAAGAAGATTTCTCGGGTATCGGGAAATATTTGAAGAAAACATCAGGTAAGGCTGAAGCACCCTTGGTTGATTGTGTCCTTCATTGACCTTCCATATCGCTTGTACACTGTGATGAATGTTTCAAATGGGTTGAGTTGTACTATACCAACATTCCTATCCTACAAGCCTGAATTAAAACTCTCATTTCTCAGAACGATCTGTTGAAGCAAGAAAACCTTGATCTCAAGGCACAGGCAGAGAGGAATACTAAACCAAGAGATCTGGAAACATATTCATTAAGAATGCGACCAGTGTCAAGGCAATAATAAACAGTGAACTAGGCGACCCCTCTTTAGTTAAATTTTGATGTTAAAACAATTTTATCTTCCTTTCATTTTATTTTTGTTATCTGATTCGAAGTAAGTCAATTTGAAGTTTGATTTCATTTACTAAAATTAAGACTGGCTATAGAATCTTCGATTCTGTAGCCAAGTCTCTTTTAAATATAAATTAGTTATTAGTAATTGTTTTTCTAATTCATTAAATTTGTTTTTCTTTTTTTTCAGGAAATGGGAGATTCTGCTCTTGATTATTGGGAGGAAATATTTTCAATCATACGCAAGTGATTAGTAGTTTCTCTTTATTCATGTTTTATAGAAACGTTGATTTAATTTTTGAATAAACCAACTCTGTTATGGGTGGTTTCCAATCCACTATTTTTGTAATATTACTTGATTTTGAGAGATTCAACTCTATCCTGTCAGATATGAGTATGTGGATCCCAGGTTACTTTAAATACTGTTCACCTTGTTAGTGAAAGACATCTTTGCTTGGAACAGATTATGGATATGTAATTCTCAGAACTAAATGGAAAAGTTGTTCACCTTTTGACTTTAGACCAGCATGACACTGTTCCATTTATGTTTTTCCTCTTATGTTTTGGAATATTAATATGTTACACAACTTTAGCCTCGATAGCATATAATGTTCCATTTTATTCAGCGCTTTAAAGTTTGTCTATAATTTGTTGTTTCATATATTATATATGTGATCGTTATTTCACTTTAATATCAATTATTTGTGCATGATGTTGAAATGATATATCATAAGAATTCTTCACATTAAAATTTCTTTTACTGCGAACATTCATCATTACAAGGTCATTAGATATATATGTTTATTCTTCTTTTCTTATATCCTTGCTCCCAAAACACTTTGAGTTTACTCAGGATATGTTAGCATAAGCCTGTTTCAGGTTTCTCTCACAGGCAAGAAAACTAGATGTTTGGATTGCACAAGGACGTAGACACGGTATAAGGATAATCTCAGGTTAGTTGTATGCACATTTAATTTATGTTATTAGTTTATTTGTTAATGAAATGAGGCAGTTTAAATTGGTTGTGACTCTTATTCTATTCTTGTTTCAGACTATATTTTATTAGTATCTTTGGAGTTCTTATATTTTAGATTATTAAACAAAAAGGATAAAAAAATGTTCTTTGTTTATATATCTCATTATCAATTGTAAAAAAAATTATTTCGCAAGACATCCACTAAAACTTGCAAATTGCAAATATTTTGTTCATAATCACATGTTTTTATTTATGATTTCGTTTAGTATATATAAATAATTAGATTCATGTACATAGTATCGTAGTTATAGCTTTAGGATAGTTTATTTTATTTAATTATTTTAGGACCTTAGTTGGCTAATAGAGCCATTAAACCCGTTAGGATAGATCACACCAAACGGCTTGGGTTAATTAGACAACCCCAGTCCCGATCTATACTTCCAATTGATGGTGTGTCACTTACGCCTATCAACAAATGGTGCTAGAAGGAGGGCCTGAATTCAATTGATGGCATGTGGAGGTCACAAGACTCCTCCCCCACACACTCACTCCCCTATTGTAATGCGTAGTCACTCAGAAACACAACGTTACACTTGAAATAACAACTACCTGAAACGATAACCCTGAGATTCCCATTGAACCAGTCACACCAGTTACTCAAGTGGTCAACGTCCAAGAAATTGTTTGTCAATCACTCATAAGAACACACAGTGCCTTAGCTCATATCAGACAACCTATTAGGCCACTTAATCAACCCCTAGATTTCTTGGATATCCGAGAACAAATTCAAGGCACTATTCTTCCTGACAACCTTTTAGGTGACAAAACTATCAATATTATCAAAACACCTATCCTCAGAGCAGGAGAATCTGGTATCCGACCTTCCCCGCCTGGTTCATCTCCATCCTCTTCAGGAGGAGAATATTCAGACGAAGGCAGATATTCATCTGAACCATCTCATCCTTCAACACCACCAACTCCCATGGAAAACCAAAACAATCCTGCCAAACCGTGGCTTGATCAAGATGTCGTGGATGTACCTGGACCGCAACACCCATTACCAAAACATACGGAGAAATGGTTACCTAAATTTGATCCAAATTCTAAACAACCCATTGAGGGTCACATAATTGTTTTTATGTTGGCCATTAGACTCCTAAATGTTGAGCATGAGGATGTAGTATGCTAAATGTTTTCTTATACTTTTGAGGGAAATGCCTCCACATGGTATTTTTCCCAGCATCCCCAAACTTGTTGGGTATGTGTTATATTCTTTGCATGTGTGTGTGTGTGGGTGCGTCAGATACGACAATTGCGTCTGACGATCCCACACACACACACATGCTATTTTTAGCTGATTTGTAAATTAATCCCAGATTAAGGGATTAGGGTTTTGGTATCTACAGAATACCTAAAAACATTGTATATATTGTATGGAGAATGGTGAAATTCGATATAATGATAAGAAGAAAGGTTTTCCCGGTTGAGGGTTTCCAGTAAAAATCTCTGTGTAATCTGTGTATGAGCCATTGATTAATTTTTGTATTGCTTGAGAATCTATATGCATTTCTTTACTTCACAGGTTTAAAACTTACATGTGGTATCAGAGCACGTTTTCTCTTTCAGAGGGACGCCTTTGTTGCTGAGGGTTTGGCTCGGTCTTGATAGATCAAGTTTATCTTGGGTCTGTGATAAACCTGGGTTTAGTGGGAGCTTTTGCAAAGGAGATTCAAGTAAAGTAAGAGGAATGGCGAGCTCATCTAGAATCGAGATAGAGAAGTTCAACGGTAAAAACTTTGAGCTATGGAAGCTCAAGATGGAGGACCTTCTTGTAGAAAAAGAACAATGGATCGTTGTGGATCCTGGTACACAGCCTACTGGTACACCATCTACAAGCACACAGGCTACTGGTACACAAACTACCAGTGCACAAACTACTAGTACATCAGTTACTGGTATGTCGAAGGAAGATTGGGACAAGTTGGACAGAAGAGCAAGGAGTACCATTCGACTCTGCCTGGCAGATTCGGTGTTGTTGAATGTCTCAGGAGAATCTACAGCCAAGGAACTATGGGATAAGTTAGGGAAT
>ML846588.1:17695-35506 GCA_009831015.1 Picea engelmannii
AAGAAGGTGTTGCTGGAAAAGGTTGACACTTTGAAGAATGCTGCAGATTCATTGACAAAGTCTGTGAGCACAGAAAATTTCTCTTGGTGTAGAGTAACAATGGGCATTGCTGCCCTGGATTGTTGACTATATAATCCCCTGGATCCCTGGATGCAAAGAAAACAACAAGTGGGAGAATGTTGGGTATGTGTTATATTCTTTGTATATATTGTATGGCGAATGGTGAAATTCGATATAATGATAAGAAGAAAGGTTTTCCCGGTTGAGGGTTTCTGGTAAAAATCTCTGTGTAATCTGTGTATGAGCCATTGATTAATTTATGTATTGCTTGAGAATCTATATGCATTGTTTTACTTCGCAGGTTTAAAACTTACAAAACCATTGTCTCTTGGGACAAGTTTGAAACCTGTTTCTTGGAGAATTTTGGAGATGATAAATCTCCTGAAGTTTTGGTTATGGAGCTCTCCAGTCTAAAAATGAATATTAAGGAAAACATGAAATATTTTAAACAAATATTTCTTACTTTAAAGAATAAAATCCCTGTAGATTCAATGCCTGCGGAAAGTCTAATTGTTGCATATTACGCTAAAGCCTTGCACAATAATATCTCCATATGGGTCAAAAGGTCTAAAAATAACACCTTGTTAGGAGCCTTTGAAGAGGCAAGTCAAATTTAAAAGGATATATTAAGCTTAAAATACAATCTTAGAAGTGAAGATGAAACAACTTCATCTAATAAGAAAGTAGAAATCCTTACTAGACCGCCTCAATTTAAAAACCAACAAGAAAATTTAGACTTAGAAAGATTTCAGAAAGCATTCCAAAAACTGTCCAATTAGGTCATTGACTTGAAGAGATCAGCCGAGGAGGCATCAAAAAGCAAAGTAATTTTTAAACCTCCTTTCAAAAAACCTTTTCCTCCCAACTGGCCAAACCCAACCACTAAAGATCTAAATTTCGAAAGTTTACAACATGCTTTGCAAACCATCTTAGAAGCACATGATAATTTTGTCTCTGCCCCTCCTGAAAATTCTAAATATGTAGTTGAGGAAGAAGAACCGGAAGAAGAGGAATCATCTCCCAATATCTTCGGTCACTTCTTAGATAGTATCTTCCAAGAAAATTTCAAAATTTTTCACCCCTACAACACAAGAAGAAAAACGCAAAACAAAGCCTCTTCTGAAGTCGGTAAAAATGTGTTTCCAAAACAGTCAAAACAAGCTAAAATTAAACAAAGCTTAGTAGCTCTAGTTTTAGAATACAATTTAATTGAATATCTAAAAAAACTGAGAGCTAATATTTATGTTTTCGAGGTGCTGAAATTTCCTCTTATTTTGTAGAAAATGCTTCAAAATATTGCTAAAAACAGTAAAAGCAACGATCCTAGCAGCAAGAAATCAATAGAAATCGGCTCAAATACAAACAAAGAAATCCCAACTAAAACGACATCTAAAGTTCCAGATAAAAATGATTTAGTAGGAAAAACTATAGGAAATGTAGATAAAATTGTTTCAGGGACAACAACTAAAAATCAACAAAAATTTGTTGTTAACACTCAGAAAAATGTCCCACCCTTTTTGTTAACCTTTGAAATTTTTAATAGGAATGTACATAATTGCATGGTCGATTCCGGTGCATCGTCAAACGTGATGCCTCTATCTATTTGTTAAAAAAATAATGCATAATTTGAACCTTCTGATCTCAAAATCATTCAGCTAGATCAGACAAACTTTAAGGTAATTGGTGAACTTAATAATGTTCTAATTAGATTATCATCCAATCCTAAGGTTCATCAAATAATTGAAATTATCATTGTTGATATCTCTGAAGTTTACGGTCAGGGATTGGTCAGAACAACTGCATGGTTACCTCGCCACATATTGGTCTCATTTGTGGCTACCTGAAAATGGACAACCTAACAAAATCAGGATAAATAGAGAATTCTATCTTAAACATACCATGACGGATCTAAATGATGTAAATGAACATTTTACTTCATCTGCTAATTCATTTGAAATGCACGGAAGGAATACCTTCTTTGGTAATTTCATGACCAAAATTTCTCCTATTACTGATCCTGGACAACAATCGGAAGTTAGGGCCTATACTCAGACATCAGCTTTTCCAAGTATGTCAAGTACTGCTGACGAAAACCAAATCTGTTCATTGTACTTTGATGGATCCAAATCCAGAGAAGGAGTAGGCATTGGTTGTGTGCTCATCGATCCTGTAGGTAATAAGACTTTTATTGCTTGCCAACTAGAGTTTGAGTGCACTAATAACACCGTCGAGTACGAAACACTTCTACAAGGACTTAGGAAATATTTGGATATGGACGTATGAAATTTGATGGTATTTAGTGATTCATAAATTGTGGTTAGGCAGGTACGAAATGTCATACATTGCTTATCACCACATCTGAAAATCTACCAGATAGAGGTATGCAGTTTGATGCAAACATTTTCAGCATTTAACATAAATTCCATTCCTAGATCGAGTAATTCAGAGGTTGATTTATTGGCCAATGTTGTTTCTAAACTATTTCCCGCTGAAGGTCTTTCCACTAATGATTTTTCAATTGAATTATTGTTCAGGCCGTTGGTCCCGGATAACAACACAAACTAGAGATTATTCGATGATGACCAACAAATTATCAACTTCTTGCACATGGAAGATGCCTTCCAAGGTGCGGTCATTGATGAAGGAACTCACGATGAAAACCTCCATAACTTCATGATAATATCAGATCCTAGATCTCATGAATTGACATCTGATCTGGTAAACTCTATAGCCAGATTTTTTGTAAGACTAGAAATTTTTTATGACTTGCATGATAAATTTACAGGGACGGTTAATTGCAAAACGAACAGTTCTTCTTTGATTTATGAGATAGTTAATTTAGGGACAAAGGAAAATCCTCAAAATATTAATTTGGGAACAGGTTTCTCCAAGCAAGAACGATCTTCTTTTATAAAATTGTTTAAAGAATTCAAAGACGTTTTTTCCTGGAGATATGATGATTTGAAAACATTTGAACCCAACATCATACAAAATTTCATACCCACGAAACCCTAGACACAACCTTTTAACTAGAAGTTGAGGAAGATGCACCCTAAATTGGAACCCACTGTTAAAAAAGAACTGAATAAACTACTGACTGCAAAGATAATTTTCCCGGTAAGGCACACTCAATGTGTGTCTAATCTAGTCCCTGTAAGGAAGAAAAGCGGTGAAATTTGACTTTGTGTCGATTTTCGGAACCTAAACTGAGCATGTGATAAAGAAAAATATCGTGTTCCTCCAATGGAACAAATCCTACAATAGGTATCTGGTTCTGAAAGACTATCTTTGCTAGATGGTTTTTCGGGATACAACCAGGTCCTCATGTCTCCCTCAGACTAGCTTAAAACCACCTTTTGCACCCCATGGGGCACATATGCCTATAGGAAAATACATTTTGGACTGATAAACGTTGGCGCCACTTTCCATAGAGTAATGGACATTGATTTTCATGGTCTCATTAACCAGTCGGTCATATTCTATCTTGATGATGTCACCATGTTCTCTAAAAACAAGAAAGATCACTTGTATCACCTCAGGGCTATCCTGGAACGATGCCACAAGTTCGACATATCTATCAACCCTAAAAAAACAATTTTTGCAGTAGAGAAAGATAAACTTCTTGGGTTTATAGTATCTAAATACAGAATGATTATATACATTGAAAGAACCCAAACTATTACTAAGCTTCCCCCTCCCTCTTCCAAAAAAACCATGCAGTCCATTTTGGGTAAGATTAATTTTGTCAAAAGATTTGTCGCAAGTTTCTCAGAAATGGTAAGACCATTACAAAATTTAATTAAAAAGGATGTTTTGTACCATTGGGGACCAAAAAAAAGTAAATCTTTTGACTCCATTAGAAAAGAAATAATAGAAGCTCTTTCTTTGATGAGTCCTGATTTTTCTTAGGATTTCATTTTGTATACCTTTGCTTCTGACCGATCTTATGTTGTTGCGTTGACACTGAAAAACGATGAAAGCAACGAGATACATATTTCCTTTATGAGCTCAGTTTTCAAAGGAGTAGAGATTAACTACCCAACAGTATATCAACAAACATATGTTTTTTTTAAAGCATTGAAACACTTCCGGTCATACCCGCTCAGTGCTGAAATCCAGAACCAAGGTTATTGTTCCTTACCCAACTATAAGAAAATTGTTGGTACAAAAAGAACTAGGTGAGAAAAGGACAAATTGGATGACCTCAAAATAACCCCTGCACATATTTTTAGAGGTCAAGGCCTATGTAAACTACTGGGTCATTTAGTTGAAGAACAAGAAAGTCAAATCAACACCTTAACTATAAATCAACATAACAAAAAACAGATCAACTGTGCACAAGTCATTGCCAATTCTTGGTATGAGGATATTAAATTTTATTTGACACATGGATATGATTCTCATAATATTTATCCTAAAATTATAAGAGCACTTAGGTTAGAATCTGCATCTTCCCAGTTAATAAATGATGTATTATTTCAAAAGAACTTTGATGGTGTTTTTTTGCGTTGTTTAGAAATGGAAGAGTCAAAGAAAGTGTTATTTGAAATTTATGTAGGTGAAGTTGGTGGTCACTTCGGTGGAGACACCACTGCTCACAAAGTGATAAGATTCAGGTACTATTGGCCCACTTTGTTTAAAGACACCCATGCGTTGTGTCCTAAATGCATAATTTTCCAAAAGGCTGCAGGACAGGTGAAAAAGGCAACATTCCCTTTGCAGCCTGTTACTGTAGATTCCCCTTTTCAGCAACGGGGTCTTGACATCATAGGGCCAATTAATCCTTCTTCTTTGCAACAACACAAGTATATACTTACAACAACAGATTATTTCACTAGATGGTTTGAGGTTGTATCTTTGAAAGTGGTAAACACAAATCAGGTAGTATCTTTCCTTAACTCTCATATCATCGCTTGATTTGACATTCCCAAATGTATGGTCTTTGATAACCCCTCTTACTTTTCATCCCTTGACATGAACATCTTTTATTTGGAAAAAGGGATTAAATTGAAGTATTCTGCCAGCTACTACCCTCAAGGAAATGGCCTAGAAGAATCAACAAACACAAATTTAATCAAGATCATTAAAAGGACAGTTTTAGAAAATTATAAGAATTGGCACAATGCATTGTATAATGCACTTTGGGCTGATAGGGTGACCCCAAAAGCTTCTGTTGGTAATTCCCCTTTATTCCTCGTCTATGGAAGAGAAGTAATTCTCGCTTTGCATGTTTTACTTCCCTCACTGCAACTGTCGCAAAAAGTTCAAGAAGAGTGCCCTCCTCTGAAAAATCGAATAAACGCCTTATTAAAACTAGAGGAAGTGAGAACACAAGCAAAGCAAAAATTGGATCAGCATCAACAAATTGTAAAAAACTGGTTTGATTCAAATTCTTCTTCAGATAGGAATTTCAATGTTGGAGACTTGGTTCTCAAGTGGGAAAAAGATCATGAGGGAAAGGGGGAACACACTAAGTTCCAGAATCTATGGTTGGGACCATTTGTAATTTCTGAAAAATTAGGTCCCAGCGCTTTCCATCTGCACAATTTGGAGGGACAGTTGGACACTTTCCTAGTGAATGGCTAGGCTCTCAAAAGGTATTTCACCTGATGACTCCATATCCACCTCTTTGTACATACTTTTTGTTTTAATTTTCTTTGTTGTTTTTTTGTTTTGGTTCTTTTATTTTGCTTGTTTTTTATTTGTTTATGAATATTTATGTCTAGGTCACCATTTTGTTTGTGGAAGGGAAATCATAATTTTTATCCAAGACCAGTAGTTGAAGACTATTTCAAAGCACCAGTGCTGTAAATGATAAATACTTAGATCAACAGAAGAAAATTTATGTTAAAAACAATGTGCCTGGTTTCTCTTTAAAATTACGAGAAGACACGATTATCATTAATAAAACTCTTAACATTGTCATTGTTTTAAGGAAAACAACTCAATTATGCCTTCATATCCTTGAGATGGTTTCTTAATAGAAATCTAAGTGTTCATATCATGATGATGGTTGTCAAATGAGAAAATAAGTTGTAAAAGATCAAGTTTTGTTTTCAAAGTCTAAGATTTTTCAGCATCACCCCACTCTCTTGAATATCATAAAGTTTCTGTAAGTTTTTAAACAAATTCTAGAGAGTTGAAAGCACTGCAAGGTGTGGGAAGTGTCTGTAAACCCGCCAAGACACTAAACAGGTTTGCTGGCAGCGAGTAAATGCATGAATGATGCCAAGGCAACTTCGTCGAGGTACTAAACAGCCCTGCTGGCAACGAAGCAATGTCCAGTTTAAGAAAATTTTCAGGTATGTCTTTTTGGAATTGATAAAAAATGAAGATGTTCTTTATCATGGATGGATGACTCTTGGACATGATAGAGGTGTTAGAGTGGGCTAAATGACATCCCTTCTGAGGCTATGGACGTCTGCTGGCAGCAGTGGCCCTGTCAACAGTATCAGAGTCAGTTTCCTAAACATTGTTTCGCTCGTAATCTAGATTTGAAACAAGATTGCACCTTTGAAAAAAACACATATGATGCTAGACTACGTTATTTTCTGAGTTTGATCAGAGTGCTTGACTTGCTGGCAACTTTTTCTTAAATTTTCATTCTCTCTGATTCATCCTAACATGAATTTTCTGGTGATGCAGAGATAACCACTTCGCCCAGTATGCCGCCATTGTTGGTAGCCACACATGATTTTTGATATTTAACATGATCGAAAGACATCAAATTTTTTTGTAGTTTCCATCACCTCGAAACAGTGAAATATTTTCTGAGTTTTAAAATGCCTGTTGGGTTAAAGCCTACCTTATTAATTTTTACTATTCCAATTTTCGATTGTTTTATGTTTAATTCATGAATGAAAGCATGAATTAAACATAAAACTTAGCTTGGTATTATAATTTTTGTGCCTTAGAAACATCTTTTTAAAGGTCACCCATATTTAATTGAAATCCAAATCTAATGGTTGAGTGATCTATTTTTGATGTTTTGGTTTTAATATGGTTGTTATATGGTTTGATAGTTTATTTTCGATTTGTTTTGATTCATGAACATCCTTTGATATTTTTTATAGTCCTCTCATGAATTCAATGGTCGTATCAACATTCATAATAATCAGTATAGACATGTTGTACTAAGTACTCACCTTACCTTGCTAGATTAACATATTAATGAACTGATTCATTATCTTCATAGGGTTTGGTGCTCTGTAGTTTAGGAACTCATTGTGATATATGGTAAGGGATACAATGAATCTGCTGGTGTCCATTCTCACTATCTAGGTTATGACCACCCAAAAGATCTGTTCTTTTCATGTTTCCAATCTCTGTTCAGACCTACTTTTGTTGCTCAAGCTATTTGAACCTAAAACCATTTTGGGTAATCCATCTTTCATTATGGTTACAGTAGTCATGGAGCTCGTCGTTCGCATAGATCCGAACGGATTCCATGCCCTACTTTCCCATGACGATGCGATTGAAGACTTAAAGAATCATGGCTGGGATATTTTCCTTAAGAAATTTGAGGGTTATAATCTTCAGGTGGAAAAAGCATTCGCACAAACCTTTGATGGTTTCAGAGCTAAAATTAGAGACACATAGTTAGAGTTGACAGAGGAATTTGTGAGTAGAGAAATAGGGCTCCCCTCAAAGGGAGATAAATGGTTCAAAAACGCTCGAATAGAAGAAGCCTCGTCTATTCTGTTTATGACATCCCAAAAAACCAACTGTTGTGTAAAAGGTATTCCTATCTCCTCGTTGAAGCCTAGATGGCATAGTTTTTTGTTAATTATGAAACAATTTGTTACTTGCAAGGGTCGATATGGACTGGTCTTTATTTACCATGTCTGTCTGCTCATGAATTTCATAGGTTTCGATTTAGATATTCCATTTTACTTATTGATTAGTCTCTTTAAGATGTCCAAGAGTTACAAGCGACAAGGTGTAAATTCGAGCTTGTTCCATCATGGGTTGGTTAAAATCTTGTTGATGCATCATTTTTCAACCATAGGTGATAGTTGGGATGTCTTTTTAGTGAGCAATGGTTTCACCCAGACTGATACTATGACAAACCCTCTTTTAACAGTAAACCCTAACTTAGACAAGCCAGTGGTTGAAGACCAGTTCGATAATTCGATTAATGGACTAGAAATTACTAACAAAACCCCTTGTCAAAGGATCATCCTATAAGATTTCACCTGTAAGATTTCCAGAGAAAAAGACTGATGAATTGAATGAAAATGATTCTCTTGTGCCTGTGGATGATTCTAGCTTGAACGTTAATGTTAATTTACATGCCAAGAAACTTTGTAAAGGAACAAAACCACAGTGCGTAGATTTGAATTTCAAGGTTAAGAAGATCGGTCACCTAATCTCTAGACAACTAAGGAACCAAAAGGATCCTCATCTGAGGTTGATCGATCCGATCGATATCGATGAGGGTTCGGATCCTAATATAGAGGATTTTATAGCTTGGGAAGATCCGGAAATTCAGGGTTCAAGGAAGGAAGTTATCATTCATACCGAACCTTATGATTTCGTGGAAAATTTACCACCATGCCTTAAAGGTAAAGAAGCATTCTCTGGTATCAGGCAACATATGAAGGAAACAACAGGTAAGGCTGAAGCACTCTTGGTTGATTGTGTCCTTCATCGACCTGCCATCTCCCTTGTACAATGTGATGGATGTTTCGAATGGTTTGAGAAGTACTATACCGACATTCCTATCCTATTGGCCTGAATTAAAACTCTCATTGCTCAGAACGACCAGTGTCGAGGCAATAATAAACTCTAAACTACCCAACCCCTCTTTAGTTAAGTTTTGATAGTAAAACAATTTTATCTTTCTTTCATTTTATTTCTGTTATCTAATTTGAAGTAAGTCGATTTGATGTTTGATTTCATTTGCTAAAATTAAGACTGGCTACAGAATCGAAGATTCTGTAGCCAAGTCTCTTTTAAATAAAAAATAGTTATTAGTAATTGTTTTTCTAATTTATTAAATTTTTTTTCTTTTTTCAGGAAATGGGATATTATGATGTTGATTACTAGGAGGAAATATTTTCAATTATACGCAAGTGATTAGTAGTTTCTCTTAATTCATTTTTTTTTATAGAAACTTTGATTTAATTTTTGAATAAACCAACTCTGTTATGGGTAGTTCCCAATCCACTTATTTTGTAATATTACTTGACATTGAGAGATTCAACTCTATCGTGTGAGATATGATTATGTGGATCCCATGTTACTTTAAATACTATTCACTTTGTTAGTGAAAGACATCTTTGCTTGGAACAGATTATGGATATGTAATTCTCAGAACTGAATGGACAAGTTGTTCACCTTTCGGCTTTAGACCAGCGTGACAATGTTCCATTTATGTTTTGCCTCTTATGTTTTGGAATATTAATATGTTACACAACTTTAGCCTCAATAGTATATAATGTTCCATTTGATTCAACGCTTTAAAGTTTGTCCATAATTTGTTGTTTCGTATATTATATCTGTGATCGTTATTTTACTTTAATATCAATGATTTATGCATGATGTTGAAATGATATATCATATGAATGCTTTCACATTAAAATTTATTTTACTGCAAACATTCATCATCACAAGGTCATTGGATATATATGTTTATTCTTCTGTTCTTATATCCTTGCTCCCCAAAACACTTTCAGTTTACTCAGGATATGTTAGCATAAGCATGTTTCAGGTTTCTCTCACATGAAAGAAAAATGGAAGTTTGGATTGCACAGGGAGATAGACACAATATAAGGCTAATCTTAGGTTAGTTGTATGCACATTTAATTTATGTTATTAGCTTATTTGTTAATGAAATGAGGCAGTTTAAATTGGCCGTGACTCTTATTGTGTTCTTGTTTCAAACTATATTTTATTAGTATCTTTGGAGTTCTTAGATTTTAGATTATTAAACAAAAAAGATAAAAATATGTTCTTTCTTTATATACCTCATTATCAATTGCAAAAACAGTGATTTCGCAAGACATCCACCAAAACTTGCAAATTGCTAATATTTTGTTCATAATCACATATTTTTATTTATGTTTCCGTTTAGTATATGTAAATAATTAGATTGGTGTACATAGTATCGTAGTTATATCTTTAGGATATTTATTTTTTTCATTATTTTAGGACCTTAGTTGGCTTACAGATCCACTGTCCAGATAGATCACACCAAATGGCTTGGGTTAATTAGATAACCCCGGTCCGGGTTGATGGTGTGTCACTTACGCTCGTCAACAAGTTGTTTCTTGTCTTCTTGGAAGTGCCTTTACATCCTTCTATTTTTTCTTCGAACATAAGTGCGAGTAAAGTGTGTAGCACTTCTCACTATGGTGTCCTCTCTTACCACTATAAGAGCATATTGTCTTGTTCAAATATCCATTCTTATCATTCCTTCTTTTCCTCTAACTTGAGAAATGATCTTCCTTTTACTTCTTAGAGGGATTTTTTGGGATAAAATGGCTTCTCGGATACTTCTCCACATCAGGGTTACTATTTCCATGGGAAGCACATGAATAACTAGACCATTCACCAGTGGTAAGGTAAGGCCAATTTCTTATGTAGTACTTCTTCATCTGAGGTTCTCTTTTATTTATCTACCATCGAGCACTCTCCATATTGATGGGAATATGAATAGTATTATTTCTCAATCATATCCTTGGAAGGAGATAGTGGAAAGAGATAGTACAAGAGAGACTATATCATTCTCTTCTTTTCCAACTTTACTGATTGATGGTACCATCTGCAACTTTCTTTCTAGTTCATGAAAAATACTCATGTGGAAATCTTCATGAAATAATAGCCAATCTTCCAGCACAAAAACCACTATCTGAAATGCTTTCAGTCTTAGAATCTGAAGAGAAAACAAGCAGCAACATTCCGGGAAGGAAGACTTTCTCCTACAGGAACAGTTGTAGTTAGACAAATATAAGTGCATGTTGGTCCATGAACATCTCAATCCATAAACATTTGCCTCTACAACCTGTAATTGATGCTGGATGAAGAAGTGAAGATACAACATTGACTCTGTCTGCCATGCTATGACAAAGGGGAATTTACGGGGAAGAAACCTTTTGACATTACGTTACAGATATCTTCAAATACGTTACTGCAAGTAATATCACAATCAAAATTTGCATACATCTCAAATAATATTGAATTCAAAAGAAAAGAAAAGGACATAACTTCACATTTCTCTTAACTTAGGGATCATAGAACCTTCTACCAATCAACTGCTTTGCATCGAATATGGTGTGTATGGGATTCATGGCAATCTGGTTCTTGGAAGCATCTCCCATGAGATGTTCTGTATCAATAAAAGTGACATACGGGGTTCGATTCCCCTGATCATTAGTGATGATTTCCACCCTATCGTGATGCCACACTCCTACACATGAGTACATCATTCCCAGATTGATTATGATCGCTGGTATTTCACCTTTCCCACTGTCTCTGACCCAAATTTCTTCTTCCAGGCAACTGACACTAGCGAGATAATTGAAGCATCACTCACCAAAATTGTTTCTTCACTCGACTAAGAATATAAAGTGGTCATCAACTATGACTTCCATGCATGCACATAGTCCTGTCTAATGAGTATGAGTATATATACCATTGTTTCGAAAAATTCCACCAATCAATAAAGAAGAACAAGATTGTATGTGCATGATAGAGTGAATGTGCATGATAGAGGAATTAGTGAGATAGACTGGGAAATATTCTCTTTCAGTAGAAAATGAAAGATCGTCGTGGCTATCGTTGGTTCTTGGGGAATGGGTTTCCAAGAATGTGATAACGAATGCCAAAAAGAAGCACCGACTGATGGTACAAAGTTCATAGAACCCACACCAAACAAAAGACTCGCAACGTCTAGTATCTACACATAATTTGACCATCATGATAGTGAAGAATTATAGCGCAGATTCTTGTGCTCGCCAAAACTTATTGGAGATCAACAATAATCCCAAGGCCTTCCTACCTGCTCATTCTCTTGCTCGATGAAGTAGAGAGATTAATTTGGCGGGGTTGCGATATCTACTATGATATCATAGATCGATATCAATTAGGTTACCAAAGGACGAGGATGAAAACAAAAAATATTTTATGATCATAACGATTATTTTCTGAAGGACTCAAGTGCGTAAGGAATAGTTGCGTAGTGAGGTTCATGAGAGATGGCTGCCATGTCACAAAGTATGAAGATGATTTTTGAATCGATATCCTTTTGTATTCAATGAATTGACCAAGATTTCAGGTTGTTTTTCTTATACATTTGAGTGGAGTTGCAACAAACTTACCCAAATAACCTATTTGCAGGCCCTCGAGAAAAATGGTTGACTTGTTTTTCTTGTTGCATTTATTTCTCCACAAAATATTTTTTTGTTGGTTAAACTCTCCCTATAGTTATCAACAAGATCAATGCATTGACCGCCATTTTCGAATCTAATTTTTGTTTAACCCTAGAATTGTGATGTGTGTTTACATTCTTGAATTTTAATGATTGTGATGTTTGTAAATAAAGACTGTTTTAGTATTGGTGACTGCAATGAAATGCTTGCCAAACTTTGACAGAGACCAAATTCTCCACAACGTTCTGATCCATATTCCTTTATTCTTTCAATGTGCAGGGTTAGTTTCCAGGCTACAGAATGAGGGTGAAGTACGACATTGTTTCCACTCAACCAAAAATGAGCAGGCAGGATGAGTCAAAAGATATTGTAGAAAGAAACAAGTTCTTGCATAGTTAAACAACATAGCATGGAACTGCTCATTTTTATTTATTTATTTTTTCTTGGCACAATGAACGTCAAATATTCAAATATGGGCTATGTTGGTAAAAGTTTCATATTTTATTGTTTTTGCAAGGTTCATCGTGTAAGGATGAAGGTGAAGGATGGCATTTTTTCCACTCAGCCATAAATGAACCAGACCAAAAGTTAAAAATGAGAGATGCAGTTTAATCCATGCAAGCATGATACAGTTTCATCATGAGAAAGTTCAAAGAATTCGATCTCTACTTGTATAAAATTGCATATCATATGGCATGTGGACATTTATTTTGTTTATTTGTTCAATTAAAGTTTATTTGGTGGTTTATATGCATTTAAAACTCATAGCATGTTTATTTCATTGTGATTATTTATTTTAATTTTTTTATTTTTTTATTTTTTTTAGCAAATGGAGATTGAAAATTTAAAATTGTAGAGGAACAACTGATTAGGCGTTTTTGTTTCATCATAAACAACTTAAATCCTTCTTGAAAACATTTATAAGCATCCTACTTTCTGATCCTCTAAGCGCAGAGGAGAGCATACTTATTCAAAACGAAAGAAAAAATTGAAAATAACATCCTACCTACTATATGCTAATTGGAAGTTAGAAATTAATTATGTGTAGTCAAGTATCCAATGTAACCATACATGCAATAGTAATAAGAATATATTCACTGTCAATTTTGCGAAATGAAATCTAGAACATACAAAAATAAGAAAATTTAGTTGTTGTAACTGCGAATTAACTAAATAAAAACAAAAACTTTGATCTAACTATTGCTTACTTGGAACCACTGTTCAATAAGGATTCTGTAGGCATGATTTAGCTCCTCCATATCATGTTGTAACTCCTATTCATCTTCCTCGATCTCCTTCTCTAATAATTGTTCTCTATCAAATGTGCAAGATTATTGAAATGTTGATTCTTCATTTTCCTTTGGAGGAGTAATTAAGATTTCGACTGCTATCAAGATCTCCTCTTCCAGAGAAGAGGAGATCCCAACTTTTGATAGGATCCGAGTGAGTTGTTGCAATATTAAATTCATTGTTAAACCATCTTGTGGAAAAAGAGATTCTTACAGTACCCAAAACTGAAATCTAAATGAAACACTTAAATAAAAGCAGTCTTGATGAATCAGATAAAAAAAACTCTTGCTGAAATAGAAAACAATTACTCTTCACAGTTGTGGAAATCAAACACACAGTAAACCACACTTGCAAAAATTAAACACTCTTGAATAAATTGAAATTCACACTTGCAGGAATTGAAATTCACACTTGCAGAAATTGAACAATCAAGGCTCTAGAGAAAACTCACTATAGTGCTCGTGCAGGTTCTTACCTCTCATATTATTGTTTATACTCCCCCAAGATGTGTAATTTAAAAGATAACCTACCTACCTAGACCTCAATCCATTTAGCACCTCCTTGACAACGACACCAAAATGTTGAGGGTAAATATTGTCGTTTAATAAGTGCCGAGTCATTTAATTGTAAACCTGAGGAGTTCGTAAAATTACGAAACACATGCACAATATATGCATAATTAAAGATAATTTAACATAATCTAATGGTGAAGCTACAACTAGAATTGAATTGTTAATCTAATGTGGGAAGTTGAAACATACGACTTGGAATTGAATTGCTGAAACACAAGACTGAAATGAAATTGTGTAAATGAAATTAACATGGAAATGAAAAATTGCATCAAAGGAAAACAATATGTGAAGAGAAACAAGACAAAGTGTGTGAGCTCACACTAACAATAAAGAAATCTCATTTATATCACAATGATCAAATGACAAAATAATGAAATCATGAAACTAATCAAAGAAATGACTATGAACCAAATGACTAACTCCTATCATTGATTTCTAATCATTTTCCAATGTAAATCTAATCTCATTCTAATCCCATAATGAATAATTACTTTCTCATCATAATTACTACCCCCTCACGAAAAGAGAGAACTCTCTTTTATACATGAGAGATTTGAAAAGAAGATAAGCATTTCATAATTATAGATCCACTTTTCTCTCAACCAATTTCCGATTATTACAAAATATGATCCCTTCAAATCCTCACACATATCTCTCATAAATATTGGATAATATATGTTATCCATTCCCCATGATCTTCTCCTTGAAATAAACTTGAATAATTATCACCTCAAATCTTGAAATGGTGGAGGAAATATTCGAGAAGTCTTTTTGAATTAATCCTTCACATATTCCTACACATTAAAATGCTCACACATTTTTGAGATATATATGAAAACATGTTGATTTTCTAATATTTAATCATAAATTGTCTTTTAATACTAAAATGAATAAAGTGGAAAACAATAAGGTGAAACCCAAATGTATTTACGAAAACAGTATAATGAAAGGTAAATGGATAATGGAATATGGATGAATGAGAGGAATAGTGCAAGGAAAATATGATGAAAATGCGACATTTCTGAGACTCAACAGACTGTGTGCAATCTTGGGATGTGTGCCAATATATAGGCCTGATATCCAAACCTCCCATCCAAATTTTATGCAACTTATTGCTAAATTAAGCAGGAATCCCACTAAATAAGGGGTCATTGGTGTAGTGGTTAGAACCACTTGTTATTACAACAAAGGTTCTGAGTTCAATTCCCGTGCATGTAATATACGGTGGTTAGTTGTTAAAGTTTTTAATATATAGTATGTAATAAATATTATATACTATATACAATAGTCTGTTAAACTTCTCACATGAACTTCTTGCTAAGCCCCCCGAACATTGAGTGTTGTTTGTATGGTATAGGGTAAGACCAGGGGTTGGAGGCTATCCCTTGGCCTTTTTCTTCCACCATATGAAACCTTATATTAAAATAGATATAATAATTTCCACATAATGGTTAAGACCCATCGAATGTCATATTGATTATGGGATCTTTGTTAAGACTTGGAGTGTTATGGAGGTCATGGGGTCGATCCCTATGAAATCGATAATAATTTTACATAACATAAAACATATAGGCAAATGGGAAGCTACCACGTGTAAAATTCTCATTGGATACCTAATTCCACATGTCAAATGATGATTTGACCACTTAGATTCCAACTAAACCTGCCAAATCATATGCTAAGTAGGTATGCCACATCACCTATTGATGTATAGACATGTTCCATGTGTCACTACTGATCATAGATGATTTTAGGGGATAAATTTTTCCAATGGGATAATTTTCCATGGTTTTTCCCAGAAACATATTCGCCAATTTCCATTTTTTTTCTAAAAATGATTCTCCCAAATTCCATAGAACAAAATTATTTTACCTTAAAAGTTGCTAGAATTTTATAGAAGCTTTATAAAATCCTTAAAACTTTGAATATTTTTATAAAACTATAGTCAAACATTTTACATTTTTCATATTAAAGACTAGTAATATTAGCCCATGTTTCTACATTTTAATATAAATTTCCATCCTTAAAATCATCCCTACTGTTGATGTCATCATTGCCTTTGACCTTTCATTTTTTTTCCCTATTTTGACCTCGAACTTTGATTGTTCATAACATTTACATACGAGTTCTATTTGATGCATTGTTTTCTCCATTGGAAAGATGACGACAATATCTACACATTGATTTCATTTTCGAGACAATTTGAGACAGTTGAATTTTGAGAATTTATGGATCCCTTGGGACCTCTGTGAGCATTTTAGATCCTACTAGACCTCTTTGAGCATTCCTTATATCCTCTTGTATCAATCGTGTGTTGTGTAGTATTCCTCCTTGGTCATAGTATATGAAGTAGGGTTACTATACTAGTTCCATTATTCTCGTTGTTATCTTTACTTCCCTTACTAACTACAATCGAAAATTTTTATTCAGACCTTGGAGATGCACAAGGGGTCATATGTTTGATGCATATTCTATCTTGAGTGGGATTTTCTTCTACTATATTGAGTTAACCTTCTATTCTCATTATGACCTAGAGTATTATGCTAGCTTCTCTCTCTTCAAACTCATTGTGAAACTCTTCTGTATCAACCACACTCCTCTTCTTATTCGGCCTAAATTTCTTACCAGTGTTCAATACTCCAATATATTCATCCATTTCACACTCTTATTCTCTCAACATCATCATCCCATCCTTTCCTCATTCATTATTCCTTGCAACACTCATACCATTCCCTAGTCAACCCCCAGTCCCCCTTATGCATGAAAGAACTTAGCTGCTAGGGAAATCAGATTCCATCTTCAAAAATCCCTTATCACACAACACCATCTTAATACAAGAAGATATTGACTTCAAGCATCTTCCGCGCAGTCCCTTAAATAATTCTTGTTCATCAGCATTATATGATTGAGTACAATCTATACCAAATTCAGTAATGTAACCTCCTAGTATACTCTCCAACAGGAAATCAATTGTGCATTATACCCGATTACTTATAGTATTGAATTTCCAAATTAACTCAGAAGTCCAATTTTTTAAAACAACATTGAAAAATATTCCATTCTATTCAACTAATCTTTGGATCCACTCTGCTAAAATATTCAGAAAATCAACAAACAAAATTTCATGCAAATCTATGAACACATACCTATGTAGCCATTTCTCTACATTGACCTGTGAATTCTTATTTTGATCTACAAAAAACTTGATCTCCTTCATTTCCAATTATTTTCCATTATCCTCCTTATTAGGTCTCTTCATTCCTCTCAATCACAGATCCCAGTCCCGACAACATAACCATTTATTTGGGTGCAGTGGGAAGACCTAGGGTTCAACATTAAATCACCAAAAAAAACCTAAATATATTGTCTCTTTCGGTATCACCCACAATCAGGTGAAGTCTCACCTGAGGTACCTATGGGGACTGTAGGAACCATGTTACCGTAGTCATGGAGGAATGGGAGACATTCATCATATTCACCATACTTAACATTCATTCATTAGACCATCCATCAAGTGC
>ML846591.1:8466-27298 GCA_009831015.1 Picea engelmannii
ACTTGTCGTATTGATTCTTAATTCGTTTTTGATATGTCTCATTGAAGAGAGAAGCATCACAATGTGTTTCATTCAACTTAGTCAAGTGTAAGAAACATTCTTATTCAGCAAAAGTGTGGGGCAAGAGTTCTACTTTGAGTTTTAATGAAGGAATTTCACACTCGATTAGTAAAACAACTTCTATGCCATATACTAGCTGGAAAGGAGTGAAACCAGTAGTAGTTTTTACTGAGGTCCGGTAGGCCCAGAGAGAGGGAGACAAGTTGTATATGCCAGGATGTCTTGTTGGCCCCTATCATCCGTTGGATCATGGTTTTGAGGACTTTGTTGATGGCATCAACTTGTCCATTCGCTTGAGGATAGTACGAGGATGAGTTGTCATGGTGAAAACCCAACTTGGCATGAAACTCACTCATTATATGGTTTTTAAAGTGTGAACCATGATCAGTGACAATGGCATGTGGAACACCAAAATGAGTGATGATGTGGTTAAAAAGAAAAAGAGCTGCAGTACGACCATCATTCAAAAAGGTAGGCATATCCTCAGCCCATTTTGTAAAGTAACCGACGACAACGATTATATAACCATGCCCCCGACTGAGGAAGGATTACATTGCATGAAATCAATGCCCCATTTGACAAAGAAGCCGATGGAAAAAATGGGATGCAATGGAGAAGGGTGGGCTCATGCCTTTTTGTGAAAAACTTGGCAGGGTGGACATTTTTTGACTACCTCAATACAATCTTTGAAAATTGAGGGCCAAAAGTAGCCGACACGTAAAAATTTCTGAGCGGTAGCCATCCCAGAAAGATGACCGCCATAGACTCCAAGGTGACATTCATTAAGCACGCGTTCAACCTCTTCATGAGTTAGACAACGTCGCAGTATAGTGTCAATTCCACAACAGTATAAAGTGTTGTTGATAATAAGGTAATGATGAGAATGGTGGCATATACGACGACGTTCTTCACGAGAGATATCAGGCTGAAAACATTGGGTCTGGAGATAAAGAAGAATATCTCCATACCACGGATCGGGCGTGCTAATGAGAAACAAAGTTTCGTCCAGAAGAGAATCTCTGAGCTCAATATCTTCATCAGCACGGGTAAAGTCGCAAATAAGCTCTGCAAACGCCAGGGACTTTTTAGCTTTGGATTTAGTGAACTCGAGATCGAATTCCTAAAGGATAACAATCCATTTTGAATATTCCCCCCCAAGAACTTGACGTGTCAAAATGTGGTACATGGGGTTTGAGTCTGCAATAACCATGGTCGTGCGTAGAAAAATGTAGTGACAGAATCTTTGGACAATGATGATAGCTGCCAGAGCCAACTTTTCAACATGTGAATATCTGAGCTCTAGACCAGATAGACTTTTTCTCAAATAATATATCACGTGTTCCTTACCGTTAGGGTCCTCTTGAACTAACACCATGGAAATAGTGGAAGTTGAGGCTACTAAGTAAAGGATATAGTCCTTTGTGTAATTCAGAGGATGTAAAAAAGGAGCATTGGTTAATGCATGCTTAAGAGCAGTAAACAAGCATTCAACAGTTTCATCCCAAACGAAAGGGGTGTCTTTCTGTAACAAGCGCATAAATCCTTTTGTAATATCAACATAGTTACAAATGAAACGGCGAAGAAATTTTTCTTTCCCCTGCAAACTTTGGAGTTGTGTCATATTGTTAGGTGGAGGTAAAGCTAAGATAGCCTTAATTTTTAAGGGATCCACCTGAATCCCATCCTTGGAAACAACGAAGCCGAGGAGTCGACCTGATTCAACAGAAAAAATACACTTATGTGGGTTCAAACGAATACAGTAGAACCGACATCGAATAAAAATAGCCCGTAGATGACCAAAATGGTCTGATCGATTGGATGAGTGGGCAGGTAAGTCATCGAGGTAAGGTTTTACAATATGTTTGATATCGTGGAAAGCATAGGACATGGCTCACTAGAATGTAGCACCAGAATGTTTAAGGCCAAATGGTAGCTTCTGATAGGAGAAAGTTCCCCAAGGGAAGATGAAGGTTGTCTTATGCTGATCAGACAGTGAAATTTCAATCTTATTATACCCCGAGAAACCATCCATGAAAGAGAAAATTATGCTACCAGCGCAATTATCAATGATCTGGTCGATAAAGGGCGTAGGGTAGTTGTCTTTCAGACAAGACTTATTGAGGTCCCTATAATCAACACAGACACTAATGGTTCCTTGCTTCTTAGTAACCGGAACAATGTTCGAAATCCATTATGTCAAAGGGATAGGATAGATGAAGCCAGATTTCAATAATTTCTCAACTTCTGCCTTAATAGTCACAGTCTTCTTAGGTTTTAATATCATGCACAATGATCGAAGGATCGATCCCTGGCATCTCTTCATAGCTCCAAGTGAAGACATCGCGATATTCTTTAAACAAAGCGATATAGGAAACCACTTCCTCGGGTGTACAATTAACACCGAGATTAATATTTTCTACGATACCTTCCTTGATCGAAATATCTATTTCGACAATAGAGGTAGTGTTGCCTAAATTCCCTTTAGAAATAACATCTTGTGTAAGTATAGGTGATTGGGGAAATTGGACAACATCAGGGGGGAAGATAGAATGTATATCTTCTTGGATTTCTTCGAGAGGTGGAATAAAAGAGGATCGATGATGACTATCATCCCAAGGTACGTCATCGACACTAATCATTTCCATTATTGATTCATCAGAAGGAAAAATTTGGGAAATGTAGTCTAACACAGACATCAATGAATTTAACCACGATGGCATCGAGTAAGTGTCAGGTGCCAAGAGATGTTGGTCATCTAAGGAGGGATAGGCGGATTGGATGAAAATGTATGAGGTTTCGGCTGGACTAAGTGGCATGGTGTCACCTAGTGCATCGAATTCCAACGGACTAGGTACAATCCAAGGGTCAGATGATTCCAAGGATTGGTAAACCGTAGTCGAAATCATATTGATTGTGGCAACATGATGTGTGGTGGGTGGAAATGGTGTAGGGAAGGTACCCATAAGGCTAAATTCTTTCAACAAGTCAACACCAATGATTTCATACATGATATTGTGATCTCCTAGAAAGGGAATATTGTTGGTAGCAAGAGTGCGAGTGTCAGGTGTATAGAAATCTAACTGATTGACGGTGACAATTTTGCCTTGATAAGGAAATTTCACACATAGAAATACTGACGAAGCAACAACAGACATATCATAGAACCAACTTCTTCCAAGCAAAAAGTTGTAATCGAGGGGAGCATCAACCACCTCGACATCAACAAAGATGGATTTGCCACCCAATTGGAAGGACGGGGACTGCAAAATTCCATGGGGATGAAAACCTCGTCCATCGAATGCACGTAGCATCGTTGGGGATTTGTTAAGTGCAGGCGATTTCAAGCTTTTCCAGCAGGCTAAAGACATGACACAAGTAGAGGCTCCCTCATCCAAGATAGTGCTATGGTTTTGTTGATTATGAACAACAACATCAACTTGGAAAGCAAGTTGATGATAGAGTCAAGGCGAGAAATTATCCAGGTTAAACATGATAGTGTTGGATGACTCGGGATCAGAAGCGCCAATAGCGGCCAAGAGCATTCTACGTTGACTGGGGCAGTGTTGTAGAACTTCTAATGTAGACATAACACATGGTTCTTTTGCAGATCTTCAATAATGTTGTAGTTCTAGGCGGCATGTGAACCAGGATTAAAGGTAGATTTATGGATAGTTCTCTTAGGAGGGAATAAGATAGAGTCGAACACAGGTTTCTCAATCTGAAGTAGTCCAGACGGAGGACTATTTAACAGAGGACTAACGAAGGATGGTGATGGATCTGGTAAAGTATCGTTAGTGACTTTTCCTTTGTCAGGTTTAACTAGAGTGTCGTAAGTTGTAGAGAGAGTGGTCAAATCAATCCCATTGAAGAGATAGATATGGGCAATTGTTGAGGCTTCATCATGAGAAGGGTGGCTGGAACTGCCCCCTAGAGAGGGGATTTGAGCAACCATAGATTGTTGCTGAGGAAAAGGCTGAGTAAGCACAAGGGATTGGGAATTCCCTTTGAAAAGTTTGGCCACTACATCACGATGTGGACAATATCAAGTGTAGTGATCATCACCACAAATAAGACATGGGAATTTCAGCTTCCGTTGTGGTTGATTTTCATTAGAAGGTGGTGGTTTTTGAGCTTTGGGTTGTTCATTATTGTTATTTTTGGTTTTGTTCTTTGTTTTCTTCTTACCTCTGGTTTGTTGTGAAGGGGTAGATTGAACTGCATTCACCTCAGATATTTGAGTTTGGGGGGAAGTAGAGGAGGGCGTGGTCGAACTGGAGGTGGATGCCAGAGCAGATCGATTAGCTGTTCCAGTCAACTAGGACGAAGATTGTGTTTTGACGAAGCCAATAACCTCATCCGCATGTGATGAAGATGAAGGTTTGGATGGATCAGTAGTGGCACAAGTAGCATTTGGGATTAGATCATACAGAGTACCAGAGTATGAGTAAACTAGATCTAAGTACTATGCCCTAGAAATGGCTTCCTCTTTTGTGACTACACCACCCATGGTGACATCGTGAGCGATCAGGGGTAACAATGAGTTAGTGAACCATTCTGCCAATAATTGGTCAGGAATGAATGCTTTGATCAACCTTCGTCATCGTCTCCACTCATGAATATCATTAGAGATATGCACGGAGTTTGTTTGACGAAGGGAGGTCAAGAGGTCGATACTCATTTCATATCGAATGGGTAGTTGAAAGTGTGTGATAAAGGACATGGCAAGAGAGTTAAAATCTTGGAAAGAACCACGTGGAAGTTCGATATACCACTTGGTCGTTGAGCCCGTAAGTGTTTGCTAGAAAAGATGTAAACGAATAGAGTCGTCCATTAAGGAGTTCGATGAAAACCATAAATGGAAAGTCATCACATGGTTATTTGGGTCTTCTCCAGGTTTACTGTCAAATTTTGGAATATCAGAAGGTAGTTTAGGTGGAATCACTAGCCATAAAGGATAATGACATATAGGATCATTGGTCAACCGAGACAAGTCTGGGAGATCCAGAGTAGCAAGGAACGATAGTTGTCGGTTAACCTAAGGGTGATATTGGTGTGTCATAGGAACACCAGTAGGACCATAAACTAGATTAGGTGGATAATTGTAACCAGTAGGTCCTCCTGCATATGATTGTTGCTGACCAGAGTAGAGAGGATTCAAGGAGGGTTGAGAAACATTTGGGAGTGGAGGATGACCTGATGGGTTATGAGGATAATAATTCGGTTGATGGGTTTTTCCATAAAGTGGATAGACATTTTTTCCATAAGGAGGATAAGGTTGTTGTTGTCCTTGAGGCTGTTTCCCCCCAGGGAATAGTGGCTTTCCCACAAAAGGAGTGTGCCAAGGATTGGGCGTTGTAGATGTATTTTGTCCAAAATGTTGATGATGGGCTCCAGTTTGAGGTTGCCCACCAGCGTGAGGTTTCCCTCCAAACAGAGGTTTCCCCCCAAATAGAGGTTTCCCTCCAAATGGAGGTTGCCCTCCGAAAGGAGGTTGTTCCCCGAACGAAGGTTTCCCTCTGAAAGGAGGTTGCCCACTAGCATGAGGTTGATTCCCTGGAATTTGGAAACCATACGTAAATGACTGACCAGTGCCACTTGATGGATTAGAGCCACCAAGACTGGTTCCTCCGGGTTGTTCTAAAGGTATCGAGCTTCCAGGTATAACCTGGGTAGTGTTGACAATGGGAGGATTTAGTGCTATGTACCCAAGGGGAAGTGATGAAGAAGGCCTAGATGAAAGTGGTGTACCAATGGGATATTGGATAACCACCACATTACCAGTGGGAGTAGTCACAATGTGAGGGACCATCATGGAATGGGCCATCTGGAGAGAAATAGTGGAACTTGGACCAACAAATTTCATGTTCGGACCAATGGACGATGTGGTTGAAATGATGATTGTACCAGTAAAATGATCTAAAGGTACAATATAGGTAACAGATGTTTTGGGTAATTAAGATATAACAGGTACATCAACACCTATGCCTAATCCGTAAAGGTCTCGCGTTGTGCGAGGTGGGCTTCGAATTATATCAGTCCAAAGTGGGTCTCTGACTTGCGGGCTTGAAAGAGACCCAGTCGGGATTTCATAAGGATCAATGACAACAAGTTCTCCTACTGAATTCATCTGGAGAAAACAACTTTCATTTCCCGCAGGAATACGAAAATCCTCCATAGGATCCGTAACAATCCAAAATTTTTCTAAAGAAGTAGAAACTTCCTCCTGTGAGGTTATAACATCATGGACCTCACTCTATTGAGGAGATCCCTCCATAGAATGAGGGGGTAAAGGGGTAGAATCTTCCATATTTTCTGGGGGAAGGCCCTATACCCTACGCGAACGACGTGGAGGGTCGATGTTGGCGGAATTAAAAATTCGACGGAAAACATCTATGGCCAACTAACGACAAAGAAACAACATACACTAATCAAATCTAGGAATCAAACCAAGCAAACAAAAAATTCTCTCGATGATCGTACAACAAGCGGCTAGGATATAGTGGAACAGTTAACATGGAGACCTGCTTAATGGAATTTCACCTTGGTGCAAGCTTCCATGCAGTAATTGTGGATTTACCCTCCAAGGAGCCTGAGTGAGTTTGACCAATGTCTATTCCAGGTATAGTGAGACTTCCCTTCACCATCACCTCATGTAAGCACCTAAAGATTATGGCGACTAAAGAAACCAAATCGCAACTAGCCCCTGGACGGGTACAATCGACAGTACGGTCTGAATGTATGAGCAGGATAACAAGTTTGAAATCCATTGAGAGAACTAAGGACAAGTGGACCGGTAGAACTCCAGAGGACCCCGAATGAATTCGAAGTTCACGAAGCACCGATACCAAATGAAACTAGCTGAGCCTCAAGAAAAACCCTCAATATATGATCTGAACACTACAAACAGTTGAACCACAGAGGGATAATCTCCGTAATTCTCCTGAATGCGACCTCGTGCGTAACCCTTGTGTGAGAGGGGGATCCTAGAAAGCCTATACGACAATTGGATTTTTCTCTCCCTAGCACAAGATGCTAATGTTTTTTTTGAATACTTTGGAGAGTTGTACTCACTGCCTAATCCAAAGTGATAATCCTAGTCTAATGTTGGTGGAAGATTCTAAAACAAAATGTTCTAGATAAATTTTAATTAGCGTTAATTTTATAGTTGTTCTTTACTCAAAGGGTGTATGATAATGAAATTGATGGTATTATGACTCAAATCCCCCAAAAATGCATAAGAAATGATAATCAGTCCTTTCTTTCAATGAATGCCTATTTAAGGGAAAGAGAAAGATATTATTTTCACTGTCAAGTAGTAAGATGCAGAATCCTCAATCAATTTGTTTCTCAATCAAATCCAATGTAATGCTAAAACTCATAGCAATCCTTTCTAAAATCCAAAAACAATCATAAAAAATTATCCTTTTGCTTTATGTGTGAATGATAATCAATCCAATATAAAACTTCCTATGTCATCCAGTTTGAAAATTCAACAAGGTTCAGACAATTAGAAGCAAATTACACAAACAATTCACTCTCATTGTGATAAAACAAGAAAGACAAATATGACAAAAATTTGCAAAAAGAACACCAAAAACTCAAAAAGATTGAAAAAATCTTTTACAAGATGACCTCAAAGATCAAATGGAAAGGTGCATAAATCTTTGAATCTCCTCACGGAGGCTTTTACTCAGTCAAATAAATGAGCAGAAAACAACAAGTTAACCCTAAATCAACAAAGATAAAGAGTGCCTTCAAGGCAAGGAAAGAAAATTTCAAAATCCCAAATAAATGATGATTGATTCTTAGCAAATGAAGTGTTGAAGGCCAAATCAAGATGAAATGAGATTGTAAAACTCCTGGGCCAATGCCAAAATCAAGAAATGAATTCAGAGAGTGAAAATCCCGAAACAATTCTCACATAAAAGGGGCAACGCTCTGGTGTAAAGGGCACCAGAGAATTCCAACGCTTCGTGATAGGCCAATGGGGAGCGCTAGCAATCTGATAGTAAGGGAAGCTGAGCGATGGGCTCTCAAAACTCAGATAAATACTCAAAAAGTCAAAATTCCAAGGAAACTCAGTCAATCAGGGTGAGAATGATGAAATAAAGAGGCAATCAATTAGATGTAAGAATTAGGAACACGATGTGGAGAGAGGTCAAAGAGTGGGAAAAAGGCCAAAACAAGATCTAGGAAAGGAAACAAAAATCAGAGCTCCTCCCCAGTGGATTCACCAATTTCTGTTACAGGTGAATCCTCCTGCAGACAAGTAGATTCCCTATTGGTCTCTAGACTCCTAAGGCCAAGACAGAAAAATGCTTAACGTGGACATTGACAAAAATTGATTTCTTTTCTTCAAGACTAGTCTTTGAGGTGTCTTAATTGTTTTTACGATGTCGTTAGAGAGACAACATAGATAAGATAATGTTTGTGACACTTGCGACACTTGCAACCAATATGCGAAACTTGCGATATTTGTAACGGTGACACTAACCATCATTACAATGAGTGATTTTGATGTGTAATACTTTCAAACTTCCTTTTGTTCCTGAAATTATTGAATCTTGTTGTGAAGGCTTGATCATCGTACTTATTTTGATTTTTCTCTTTTGCACTGATCCTTGATTCTTCTTGATCACAACAAGTCCAAAGTTCTTCAAATGTAGGATACGCATTCCTTTTGTTCATGCTTGCAGAAAATGCATCCCATGTCTTGGGAAGACCATTGAGTACTATGTTTACCAATTCCTTATTTGAAATGATCTCTTCAATAGCTTGTATTTGATCTCTTTTCTGAGATATTTTCACAAAGTATGATGTTATGTTGTCATCATCATTCATCTTCATGTCACGAAGGTCATTCTCCAGACTCATTACTTGTCCAATGTTTCTGACTGAGAAGAGGTTTGTTAGGGCATCGTACATCTTCTTCGATGAGTCAATATGGGAGATGTAGGGTATCAAGTGGTATTTTATAGAGTCCATTATGATACTCATGGCATTGATATCACCATCTTTGAAATTCTCCATAACTGCAACGTTATGTGGTTCCTTCTCTTTTCCTTCTTCAAACTCCAGTTCCATAATCTTTCCTTTCATGATATCCAACACTTTGTTCTTTGCAAGGATGAGGTCAATCCTTGTCTTCCACGCTCTGAAGTTAGAATCTCCATATAACTTGTTTTCTGACTTCATAGAGTAAGTCATGGCTGCTTTGACTTGGTCAACCCTAGATTTGACCAAAAACTCAAACTTAACGTCTTGGCTTGCTGAGAGTACCAGGAGATGTGCTAGGCTAGGGCACAGTGGTATATCCAGAAATTAGGTCAATCCCTTCACTTAAGGTGCCTCAATGAAAGGGTTAGGGTTTCTATAACAAAACCTGCTAGTAACCCTAGCGATAGTGCTTTGGTGATTGCTCTTGCTAGAAACCCTAGCGATAGTTCTTCAATGAGCTTAATATCCTTATGGCTATGCTCCCTTCCAGTGGTTAGAATGAATGAAGGAGGTGTGGGCCCATAACCTATTATAATATGATGGATGTGCTCATTTTACCATAGACAATATCACTATTGTCACCCAACCATAGGCTGAAGCCACCCTTCGATCACCTTAACCTTGACAGAGAATCACTCTGGAAGCAAACCCTAGGCTAGATAGCCAAACAAAGGGTGGCGCACCTTTCTCCAAGGATAGCGCACCAAAAAATATCTAATTAGATATTCCAAACCATAACCAAGAGATAGTTCAAGCCAAAACATAATCTGCTAGCTGCAGCAACTGCAACGAAAACTCTCCTCCAATGTTGCGCACAAACTGGCTAACTGTAGTGCACACAAGTGAGCTCTGCAGTTCTGAGAATGCCTTCCAGAATGAAGACTTGCCTCTTGTATTTATACTAATTCTGGCTAACTACCTGGGCTAACTTCTCATTATGGGTACCTATTTACTCAGTATACATTATTTCTTCTAGCCGACTTCTTCTCTTGGAGGCTAATAACCTAATACAAATTATCGTCTTTAGCCGACTTGTCTTCTAGGGTTATTAACCAACTCGTTAGGGTTTCTTCTTACTTCTCGTAATATTCTATTCTTGTCATGTTTACACATGGAGGTAAATACATCCCGCAACTACCATAATATCAACACATGGTCCCTAAATTCCCTTCTCAATTTTAGTACATATTTTTGGTTGGAAGAAGGCCTTTTGTTCTCATTCTAGAAATCCTGAACTAGTCGCTTAGATGCTCCAATTAACTCCATGTAAAAACGAGGTAGCCTTTCAGTGAATTCCCACAAATTTGTTGGGGCACCTGTATCGAAGCTATCTCGTCTATGAGAATACTTTCCAAGGGTTTTGAAATTTAATTTCAAGAGGTGAGAGGTTTGTTGTAGAAAACGATGTTTTCTTGTGATCTTGCTAACAATTGACTAGGACAAGATATGTTAGGATGCATTTTGATCTTTAGAACGATACTTATTACCAATTCTTTGAAAAGCATCTATAAGGTTTCTAACAACATGATGGCTTTTTTCTACACTTTTGAATGTTTTAATTCCTAAAATTATCCTAACAGCAGTCAAACTTCTAGATTTTAACAAAGATAAAAATAATTGACATTTAGCAGCATTGGATTTTGGTTCAAAATATTCTTGAATAATTTCACAAGAGTGATAACAAATAGTACAGTTAGGTAACTTACCTTCAATTTATTCTAGACCACTTTCATCAACCTGAATGCGTTTAAGAGTTCTTCATCGCACAATGCTCCATCTAGGCAGGGATGATCAACGCATATTATAACACTCTTGACCTCCCTGTTGTGGAGTTAACAATGTTTCATTTCTTTCCCCTTCAATAATTAATGGATCAACTGTGGGAGGAGAGTGGACATGGGATTGTCTTGTTTCTGTAACATTTGATTGTCCAACAAGAGATTGCAGCACATGACCTTCTTCACCATAATGTTGTACACTATTTTGTTCTCTAGTTTCATCCATTGTATAATCAACTCCAAGCAAATCCTCCATCATCTGGTCATCCACAAAAAAAATTCTTGATGAGATATTGTTTGTATTTCTCTCTAATGAACTCTTTTTCTTTTCTTCTGGCGATGGAGGAGAAACAATAGAGGCATCTATTATGCTATAAATTGTATTTCCCTCTTCTTAAAGCCTATACTTTGACATACGTAAATTTTATTTTTCTCTTTCTTCTTCTACCTTTTTGATCGGTTTCTTTTTTCTCGAGGACTTTGTTTCTAAAATCTTGTGATTCCCCATGTTTAAATAAAAAAAATGGCTTCCAAACACCCACAATTTTTTTTCTTTGTACTATGTAATAAGAAACAACCAATGGAGATTTTTTTTTTTTTATTACAAAAGAAGACACATATAATAATTCTAGTTACAATTCCAATTCCAATTGCACTTGGACAAATTTGTCTTCCAATTCCAAGAAGACAAAAGAAGATACAAACAACAATTTCAATTACACTTGGAAAAATTTGTCTTGCAATTCCAAGAAGACACAAGAAGATACAAAAAACAATTCCAATTGCTCTTGGACAAATTTGTCTTCCAATTCCAAGTAGACACAAGAATATATAAACAACAATTCCAATTGCACTTGGACAAATTTGTCTTCCAATTCCAAGAAGACATACGAAGATACAAACAACAATTCCAATTGCACTTGGAAAAAATTGTCTTCCAATTCCAATAATACATGAGAAGATACAAACAACAATTCCAATTTCACTTGGAAAAATTTGTCTTCCAATTCCAAGAAGACATAAGTAGATACAAACAACAATTCCAATTGCACTTGACAAAGTTTTCTTCCAAATTTTCCTACAATGGTCTGGCAATAGCACAAAAGTCTCTATGAATCTAACAAGAACACTAAAATAAGTAAAACCTGTATGTGTGGGTTGTTTTTTTCTGAAGTTGTCGTGGACTTTTGTCGGCCATGAGATAGATGAGGTGGGGTGTGCTTTGCACCAAAAAATTCCCAGCAAGAACATGTGTGCATTCCTAGAATGTGTGCACATTAAAGCGTGTGTGTGTTCCTACTGAGCATAAAATACCAACAACTACAACTCATTCAAGTCATAGGAGCGCGTGCACACTCTTAATGCAACGGATATAGCATTTAATATACACCAAACCTATTTATGAATAAATATGTATAGGGGTATGGGGACAACTAAGGCCTAAAGGGGTTAGGATTGAAAGTCTTATCAAGGATAGAGTAATGGTTAGAGAACTAAGATGTGGGTGATGTGAGTGAGAGGGTTGTACACAAGGTATATGCATAGTGCACTCAGGTCTCAAGTGAAGAGAGGGTTAAGGATGGAGTATAAATTATTCCTAGGATTATATTGAACTAGGGGGGTCTATGTCAAGCTCTAGGTCAACGTCTAAATCTATATCTACATCTATGTGGTGGTCTAGGTCATGGTATACCTCAAGCTCCGGGACATCATCTAAATATAGCTCTAGCTCTATGTCATGGTCTAGGTAATGGTATAGGTATATGTCATGATCTATGTCATGGTCATCGTATAGGTCTAGTTCATGCTCCAAGTATTTCCATGTCTAGGTCTTCATATGTCTAGGTTTAGGTATAGTTATTAACATGTCTAGGCAAGGCCATTTCTTTCCTTGCGATGTAGGGAGGAGGGATGCAAAGAGAGGAAGAAAGAGAGTGTGAGAGGGGGAGAGGGGAAGAAAAATAGAGTGAGGGACAGCGAGAGGGGGGGAAGAGAGTGGTGACAACCCCCTTCCCTCCTTTGGACTCGAACGACCTCCTGATCTAGGATCGTTCAAATCCCCGAGTCGAATAACTCATCGGCTCTAGATGGAACCTATTTCGATTTGACGCATGCCCTTTTTAAATTCCTCGGCACCCACTATGGGACGCCTGCGGACCCTTTCCTTAGCAGGGATGATTTTAGGGGCTAAATTTTTCTCATGGGCTAATTTTCCATGGTTTTTCCAAAAATGAGATTCACTATTTTAAAAATGATTTGCCCAAATTCTATAGGATAAAATTATTTTACCTTAAAAATAGCCAAAATTTTATAAAAACTATATAAAATCCTTAGAAATTTGAATATTTTTAGAAAAATATCGCTAATCATTTATAGTTGGCATATGAAGGATTAGTAAGATTCACCAAGGTTTCTACATTTTAAAATAAATTTCCATTATTAAAATTATCCATGTTCCTTAGAGCTCTTAGATCTTACACCAACGGCCTTAGCTCTCGACGCTAAGATCCTCCCTTGATGTGACCTCAGACTTATACCGTGGACCAACTCTCTTCGTGACCCCCCACTTTGGGACTTCCACAAACTGCTTTCTCTGTTTCCCCGATCTCCAAATCGACAAATGCATTGGGACCTGATCTATGGTCCTCATTCCTTTCACGATCAACGATTGTGATCAAATCGTAAGTTCAGAATTTGCAAGCCTGGACTCCTCTCGAATCTACTTTTCTGAATTACGAATTAGTGTTGCGTTGATCCTATGCCACACATCCCTCCAGATCCAACGGCTTGGATTGAAATCGCTCTTCAGGACTTCACGAAGATCCTTGTTTGCTTTTGAAAAACCTTCTGAAGCTTCTTCTCCCGAATCTTTCGATCTTCTGCCACTTGTCTCCTCCTAGACAATGGGTTACTTATTCATCTTCAGGACTTCGGCAAGTCCTCAAATTCTTTGCACACTTGCACAAATTCTCCTTTCGAGACTTCGGCTGTTCTCGAAGGCTCCCTTCTCTCCTCACAGAAATTTATGCAACTCTCCTACGACTTTACTTGGCTTGAAAACCTCCAAGGCCTCAAGTTCCTCTGCGAACTTCTCCTTCCCTCCAGGCATTTTCTCACCCTTCCTCCTAAGATTATAAGGTGAAATTCTCAACACCTTAGATGCACTCCTTGCGCTAGCTCAGTTCTTCGATGGATTTTCCCTCAGCCTTACGAAAAGGTTTTAAGGCATCTCCTTTCTTTTGTCAATGCACTTCTTGAAAATACTTCCTTCACCAGAATGTTAAGAAATTATAGGATTCTTCTACACCCTCATAAGTGTAGTTCCTGGGTATGCTCACGCAAGCTCAATGCCCTCCTGGCAGAGTATTCCATAGTTTTCAGTAACTCTGAGTTGTGCCTCTCTCCACACAGTCTTTATTTTCAAAGGACTTAACCACCTTGAAATTTATCCCTAAGTCTGTAAATTAATCTGTTGTGCCCTCCTGACAGCTTCTCCTCAGACTCCACTGAGTTCAGATATTCACTCCTTGCATCGGCTTACAGAGTTTTCCATCTCTATCACGCAGTCCTTGCACTTAGCCTAGAGAACCAAACTCAATTCAACATACTCTTGGATAGAAAATCGTATCTCTATCCCTGCAGACTATTTTTGACATTCATCTACAACTCAAATCCATGTAAAAGGAATTCATCACACAACACTCATTGAACAAAAAGATAAAACAGGAAAAATTTTCATTATTTTATTAATGGTGGAATGCCAATTTACAATGATGGAGACTGAGGTGCAACTGAGTCTCAACTCACTGTATTTTTCCTTCTGGCTAACTCTATCCTGGCTAAGCTATGGTGGTCTAACCTCTAATTTTCTTAGAATACAAAGATTTATACCTGAGGGACTCTATGAGCTTCCCCCGCAAGCTAAGAAATGGTGTCAAATCACCATTCCAAAGGCTCATCAAAAGGCCAAATTAAAATTATGGCAATTCTACTCCAAATTGGATGCAAATCTATTTCCTGTCAACCTATTAATGGCGACCTTATCTCCATCTTGTGAAAAAGCACGATTTGGCTCTTCCAGCTTGTCTTCAATAAATTCCTGGATCCTGCTTCATATTCTCGAGGAAAAAACAAGAGGGTAGTGCCTCTCCTTCCTTGAATGCACACCACATGGGTTGATTAGTTTTCATGTGATGAGATGGAGCGATGCTCTTGCATCATACTCCACAGTGGAAAAAATCATGAGCTCCTGCTCATGAGAATTCCAACGTGGTTGAAATCTACCTGGATCTAAAACTTTCCTTTGGATCTGTCTCCCGGCTCCTCTGCCTCGCCACTAATACTGCTGCATCATCCCTGTTGCTTGTGTAGGTCTTTTGTCACCCATCTTCCTCTTGATAATCTATTTTTTTGCTGACCTCGACATCAACTGTCTTATCTCCTCAATAACCTTGTCCATTTCTCCATCGGTTGGTTCTCGTATTGCAGACTAGTTCGCTGCACTCCCTCCTTGGCGATGGGTGAATCACACTAATTTACCAAGACATCTTCTCCCTTTGTGGCCTTAGATTTCCACTTTTCTGTATTCTTCACCTCTGTAGTCTCCATACCAAACTATCATTCAGCTACCACTTCTCCTGACAAATTTTCTCTTGCCAGTCCTTCATCTTCTACCAACTTAACCTGTTGGATGTGCATGCCTTGCACTTCCACTCTCCTCTCAAGAGCTTCTAATTATTCACACAGACCAGGAAAGTCTATGTTGTCTTATTCCTCTTCTGTTGCAGGCTCCAGTGCTACAATCATCTTCTATTCAACTTCCTAGCTGAAAACGTCGAGTGATTTTGTTGAATGCTCTTCTCCTCCCATCGGGAAAGACATAAGTAGTTGTTTCGTTTCCTCCATGACAGTCTTTGTTGGTTGTCCTTCTGTCACCTTAATAACATCTGTGCTAGACTCTCCTCGATTGCTTGCTAGGAATATCTCAACTCCTCCAATGATCAGAACAGTCTTTCGATCCTCCTTCTCTGTGACGGAAGTTTGTAACTTCTCATCATATTCATTCGTGCGGCTCATAGTTCTGCGCGAATCTCCATCTATGTGAGGTCTCTCTCCTACCTCCTCTTCACCTGTCAATGAACTCCCCACTAAGCTCACCTCTTCTCCCTTTCCCACCTGTAAATATAGGATGTCTCCTCTTCCCACCTGACAATCTATGAGATCCACTGATCCCTTCTCATTTCCCACCTGGAAATCTACGAGACTCTTTCCAGATATATTTCCCTTATGACTGAGGTTTTCAACATGCCTCAACCATATTTTTAACATCTGTTGTTGCCTCCTTTCCAAAAAATTATGAACATGCCATCTGGTTGTCCTCTTCAAAGGCCATTTGTACCTCCAATGTACCTTTGACTCATGCTACATATGAATGCAAGATTCTCCATCTGCTCTCGGATTTCACTGAGCTCTTTGTCCATCTCATCTTTTCTCTTCTATGACTGGACTTCTCATCGACCATGTTTACAACCATTAATGACCATATCGCCTTCTACATGCCCTCCTAGAAACCTGTTGTTCACTCTGCAACTGAGAGCATCTCCAGCTCCCCCTTCGCCTGAAATCTACAAACGAAAATGTGCTTTGATACCAGTCTTGGTGACAACCCCCTTCCCTCCTTTGGGCTAGCATGACCTCCCGGTCTAGGATCATTCAAATCGTTGAGTCGAATAAATCATCGGTTCTAGATGAAACCTATTTCGATTTTACATAGTCCCTTTTTAAATTCCTCAGCACCCAGTATGGGACACCTACAGACCCTTTCCTTAGCGCTCTTAGCTCTTGCGCCAATGAACTTAGCTCTCTATGCTAATCTCATACCTTGATGTGACCTCGGATTATGACCATGGGCCAAATATCTTCATGATCCAACACATTGGGAATTCCACATACTACTTTCTCCATTTCCCCGTTCTCTGAATCATCGAATGTGTCAGGACCCGATATACGGTCCTCGTTCCTTTCGCGATCAAAAATTGTGAGCGAATCATGAGTTCAAACTTCATGAGCCTAGCCTCCTCTCGAATATTCTTTTCTGACTTACGAATCATCGTTGCAATGATCCTCTGCCACCCGTCCCTCTAGATCCAACGACCTGAATTGAAATCGCTCTTCGCGACTTCACAAATATCCTTGTTTTCTTCTGACAAACCTTTTGAAGATTCTGCTCCCGAATCTCTTGATCTTCTACCACCTATATCCTCCTTGACAATGGGTGACTTCTTCATTTTCAAGACTTCATCAAGTCCTCGAGTTCTTTGCACACTTAGTGAAAATTTTCCTTTCGAGACTTTGGTTGTTCTCGAAGGGTCCCTTCTCTCCTCGCAGAAATATGTGCAACTCTCATGCGACTTTGCTTGGCTTGAAAATATCCAAGGCCTCAATTTCCTCTGTGAACTCCTCTTTCCCTCCTGGAAGTTTCTCACCCTTCCTCTTGATCTTATAAGGTGAACTTCTCAACACCTTAGACACACTCCTTGCACTGGCTCAGTTCTTCGACAACTTCTGCCTCAACCTTACGAAAAGGTTTTAAGGAATATCCTTTCCTTTGTCGATGCACTTCTTGCAAAGCCTTCCTTCACCAGAATGCTCAACAATTATGGGATTCTTCTACACCCTAAAAATTGTAGTTCCTGGGTATTCTCACACAAGCTCAATTCCCTCCTGGAAAAGTATTCCAGAGCGTTTAGTAACTCTGAGTTGTGCCTCTCTCCACACAGTATTTATTTTCAAGGGACTTAACCGCCTTGAAATTTCTCCCTGATTCTGTAAATTAATATGGTGTGCCCTCCTGGCAGCTTCTCTTCTGACTCCACTGGGTTTATATATGAACTCTTTACATCGGCTTATATATTTTTCTAGCTCTGTCGCGCACTCCTTGCACTTAGCCTAGAGAACCAAACTTAATTCAACATACTCTTGGATAGAAAATTGTATCTCTATCCCTGCAAACTATTTATAACATTCATATACAACTCAAATGCATGTAAAAGACATTCATCACACAACATTCATTGAACATAAAGATAAAACAAGAAAAACTGTCATTTTCTATTAATGGTGGAATGCCAATTTACAATGATGGAGTCTGAACTACAACTGAGTCTTGACTCACCATATTTTTCCTTTTGGCTAACTCTATCCTGGATAACCTATGGAGGTCTAACCTTTACTTTTCTTACAATACAAATATTTATACCCAAAGGGCTCTATGAGCTTCCCCCACAAGATAACAAATGGTGTCAAATAACCATTCCAAAGGCTCATCGAAAGGCCAAATTACAATGATGGCAATTCTGCTCCAAATCGGATGCAGATCTATTTCCCGTCAGCCTATTAATGGCGACCTTATCTCCAACTTGTGTGAAAGCATGATTTGGCTCTTCCATCTTGTCTTCAGTAAATGTTTGGGTCCCACTTCGGATTCTCAAGGAAAAAATGAGAGGGTGGCACCTCTCCTTCCTTGAATTCACACCATGCGTGTTGATTAGTTTGCGCGTGATCGTATGGAGCGATGCTCCTGCATCAGAGAGTGAGAGTATGGGGGGTCTATGTCATGCTCTAGGTCATCGTCTAACTCTAGATCTATCTCTATGTAGTGGTATAGGTCATGGTCTACATCAATCTCTAGGTATTCGTCTAAATCTAGCTTTAGATATATGTTGTGGTCTAGGTAATGGTCTAGGTATATGTCATGGTTTACATCATGGTCACTGTATAGGTCTAGTTCATGCTCTGGGTCTTCCCATGTCTGGGTCTTGCTATGTCTAGGTTTAGGTCTAGGTCTTGACATGTCTAGGTCAAGGCCATTTCTTTCCTTGTGATGCATGGAGGGGGGTTGCAGAGAGAGGAATAAAGAGAGTGTGAGAGGGGAAAAGTGGAATAAAAAGAGAGTGACGGACAGGGAGGTAGAGAGTGAGAGAGTGAGAGGAAGGGGG
>WSFP011349473.1:0-35504 GCA_009831015.1 Picea engelmannii
CTAGCTCTGCAAGTCTCTCACAGTATGCACAGAACATCTACACACCATACTTGCACGTAGCACTTAACTATCTTGCATACACCACATAGATGCACCACCACTTCTATCTAGCCTAAGCATCTATTTATATATTGGAAAATAGGCTTAAACATGGGTAAAACCCATGGGCCGACTTCTCAATCCCGTTACATAATCCCAAAAATCCAAAAATGACCCAAAAATGAGCCAAGATCTTGTGATCTCCGCTTCGTCTTGTGCTCCTCCTTCGACAGGTTGTTGAAGTCCAAAATAGGTCAACGTGACCAAGAATCTCACAAAACTTGGTCAAGGGCCAACACCTCCAAACAAGTTTCTACTAGATTGTCAAGAGTACTTATCAACTTTCATCTATACAATAAAAACTGACATCTCCAAAGTATATCTAGAAGTGCCAATCACAATGTACCATCATTTTTCCAGGCCTCATTTTGGTCCTTGGTCCTCGTGCACTTCATTATCTAAGGGCGATATAATATCCAAACAAGAGCGTTGGCTAATTGTTCTACGAAATGGTTTTTTTCGCCAGAATCCGGCGATATAAATTTACACGAATCACTATTTTTTATTGTTCAAAATCTATTTCTGAATGCAGAAATGGATTCAGCATACTAATAAACTCCGGGGGCACTCGGATTATACAGAAATAATCACTCAAATCTATAAATCCGACAATTTCTCGCCGGATTTTGAACAAATATCCCCCCAAAAAATTATCATTTCATAGAACCTTTACCCCACTGCTCCAAACAAGTTTTCTCATATTATATCACTATCATGACTTTGAGTTCTATTCACTTGGGCTACTATGTTGGAAATTGATCCGTGTTCTATTCACTTGAGCAAGAAGTTAAGACCGCTCTTAAAACCTTCTGATATTTAGCAGTCGCCTGTCAGAAAAGGAAAAAATGGTAGTCAAGTCGAATGGATCGCAACTGCTCCTGGCTATAATGCTTATGTAATAGAAATCACGCTCGATCTGTATCTATGCGAATGAAGCCAAACCAATGAAGATATCTCATATATCACGCAGGAAATGTTCCAGGAATGCTGAATTTGGAGAGGGTTCCTCCGGTCTCAATGCGTCTTTCCTCCCGTGTTTCCAACTCTATGACTCGACGCAATGGAAAAACCCTCGATCCGGGTAAAACCCTTGACCCAGTGACAAAGGAGCCGTAAGGTTTGGTATCGTTCTTTGTCACGGAGTGGTAGAGTGATACCTCGTGCCCGATGTCACAACTCGCATAAACATTGCATACTTTGATAGCTGATAATTCTAGGGTTTCTGATCGAAAACTGATGAGGTCAGATCTCACACCAAACTATGCAGAAAGGAATCAACGAGCAAGCTGGAGAGACAGGTCTCAAAGAAGTGTTTTCTGCACCGGAGACAGACTTGCAGGCAGAATGAATCTCAACACACAAGAGCACATATTAGGGTGCGAATAATGCTGAGTATGGCATACTAATGGCAGGATAATAGCATTTTTGTATGTGAAAGGAAATGGCCAAGGAAGATATTTGGACAGACTTGCATACTGGCAGGTAGACAAAGAAACGTCTATGCAGGTGGGAGTGAAACGCTCATGAATAAATGAGATATAAAATAAGCTATGAACAATTATCAGCTCTGCACTCCCGTTGGACACATGAATTTGTTGATATTATGGTAGCCTCGGGAGGTATCAACCTCCATTGTGATCTTTTGACAAGATTAAAATATTCTGGAAACAAGAAAAGAAGTGAATGTAACCCTAGAAGATATGTCGGCTAAGAGAGATAATTAATATGAATTAATTAGTACTCAGAATGAGAAGTCGGCCCAAGCAGCTTGCCAGAGCTAGTGTAAGTACAAGGCGTTAGTGCTCACTTTACACACAACTCTCATAATTACAGAGAGACACTTGTGTGCACTGCAGTCTGAAAGTCTTGTGCACAAGTTCTGGAGAAGGTGTTGCCGCCAGTTCTGAAACCTATTGTTTCTATCTTTATGGGTTGGACTCTCTGATCAACTTTGGTTACTTCTTACTTGGTGCATTAGCCTTGCTTGGCTATTGGTTTGCTACCAGGATTCTTCTCTTTGTCAAGGTCAAGGTGCTCGGAGGGTGGCTTTGGCCTATGGTTGGGTGACAATGGTGATATTGTCTATGGTAAAACGAGCACATTCTAATAGGTTATGGGCCCACACCTCCTTCATTCAGTCTAACCGCCGGAAAGGAGCATAGCCATTAGGATATTAAGCTCGTTGAAGAATTGTTGCTAGGGTTTACTAGCAGGTGTAGTTACCAAGACACTGTCGCTAGGGCTACTAGCAGGTGCAGTTGCAGAAACCCTAAAACCCCGATCCAACACCTTGTGATGGAACATCTCGCTCAAGAAGAAGGTATTCAAGTGCGCCTTAGTCCAACACACCTCTTGGCACTCTCAGAAGGCAGAAACGTCAAAGTTGAAGTTTTGGATCAAAGCATGACCAATCACCAGTCAACCGGAGTCATGAATGAAAAGACTAGTCATCTACACTATTCAACACTCACAAGAACGATTGAAAATGACATGTGAATAATTGATAGTGGAGCTTCTAGGCATATGACAGGAGACCAAGCCATACTCTCAAATCTAAATGAGAAGAAGACATCGTACAAGGTAGAGCTTGGAGACAAAAGCACTTACCCAGTCGAAGGATTTGAACAAGCCTCCGTCAAGTTGAAAACAGGTAACAATGTTCATTTAAGCAATGTCTTATATGTACCCGGTTTAGAAAAGAATCTTGTATCCATATCTTGCCTAGAAGACAAAGGAAACATAATAGCTTTTGTAGATGGAAAAGTATTATCTTGGCACAAAGACTCCAGCATAGAGAATGCTAGGGTTATTGGAACCCGTGAAGGAAATCTATATAGACTACTAGAACAAAATGAAGAAGCTCATGTACATGATGAAGTCAATCCCAATGAACTTTGGCACCGAAGGTACGCTCATATCAACTATCAAGCATTGCCTTTTCTCAAAAAGATGGTTGAAGGAATACTAGAATTATAGTCTACACATGAAGGAATTTGCAAAGGATGTGCTCTTGGAAAGAATATCAAGAAGCCATTCCCAAGCAGCAACAATAGATCTAAGGAGATTCTAGATCTAATACATTCAAATGTTTGCGGTTCGATGCCAGTCAGATCTCTAGGAGGTTCGCATTACTACGTAATATTCATAGATGATTACTCAAGAAAAAATTGGTTATATCTCCTGAAGACAAAGGACGAAGTATTTAGCAAGTTTCAAGAATTCAAAGCAGAGATAGAGAACCTCACAAACAAGAAAATCAAGACCTTGAGAATAGATAATGTAGGAGAATACACATCAAAGGAATTCGTTGCCTTTTGCAAATCGGCAGGGATTAGGAGGGAGTTGACTATTCCTCATAATCCTCAACAAAATGGTGTAGCAGAAAGAAAGAATAGATCTATTGAAGAAACCGTGAAGGAACTACTAAACGATCAAGGTTTATCTATGTTTTTATGGTGAGAAACAACCATGACAACAATATATGTTCAGAACATAAGTCCTCACTACATATTGAATGATATGACTCCAGAAGAAGCCTTCTCAAGAAAGAAACCTAATGTGGAAAACCTAAGAATCTTTGGATGTCCTGTTTACTTTCACATTCCCAAGGACAAAAGGAATAAATTAGAACCCTCAGGAAAGAAAGGCATATTCGTGGGATATAGTGAATCATCCAAGGCTTATAAAATCTATATCTCAGAACAACATAAGATTGAAGTCAACAGAGTCGTGACCTTCAATGAAAAGATGGCTTTCAAGAAATCCATAGAAGAAACAATAGAAGAAGAAGAGTATGAAGAGCCTATTGAAGAAAGCACATGTCTTCCAGAAAACCAGAATGAAGAAAATGAACAACTTGATCGTTCGATGCAACCATGTGAGATCATTGATTCGGACATTGTACCTAAGGCCAAGAGACGACCAACTTGGCTTGAAGCAACCCTACAAGAAGCAGAAAGAATCAAGGCCACAAGTGGGACCTTCAGAAAAAGTAAGAAGCCCAAAAGATTCTCCAGCTATGCAGCGTGTATGACAAAGCTTCTAGATGAAGAACCTACCATGTTTGAAGAGGCAGTTCAGAAGAAACAATGGAAAGAAGCCATGACGGAAGAACACCAGTCCATCATGAAAAATGATGTATGGGAAATTGTGCCTAGACCTAAAGAAAAATCAGTAGTAATTTCAAAATGGGTATATAAGATCAAACATGCAACAGATGGAAGCGTGGATAAATATAAGGCAAGGATCATAGCTAGAGGTTTCTCTAAGAAGGGAGAAGACTATGACGAAATAGTTGCTCCGGTTGCCAGATATACTTCCATCAGAGCTATCATGTCTCTTGCCGCTTCCATGGGATGGAGTTTACATCAGATGGATGTAAAGACAACTTTGTTCAATGGAGCAATCGAAGAAAAAGTATACATTGAACAACCTCAAGGGTTTGAAGTACATTCCAGAGACATTCATGTTTGCATACTAAAGAAAGCTTTATATGGACTCAAGCAAGCTCCAAGAGCTTGGTATGCCAGAATAGACAACGACCTAATGAGACTTGGTTTCTCCAAAAATCATGCAGATCCAAATATTTACTACAAAGTCGTGAACAATGCACCTGTGATTCTACTACTATATGTCGACGTTCTATTCCTAACAGGTGAAGAGTCTCTCATCAGCTAGTGCAAAAAGGAACTAGCTTCTGAGTTTGACATGAAAGATCTTGGTCTCATGCATTATTACTTGGGACTAGAAGTATGACAGAAGCGTGGTGAAGTATTCCTTGGACAAGGAAAGTATGCAATAAAGATTCTTCAGAAGTTCGGAATGATGGATTGCAAATCTATGGACACTCTAATGACCACAGATATAAGAAAAGTAAGAGACTTAGACTCTGATCTAGTAGATCCATCACTATATCGACAATTGGTTGGGTCATTGATGTATTTAGCAAATACTCAACCAGACATTTGCTTTGTCGTGAACACACTAAGCCAATTCCAGGTGGATCCTATACATGAGCATTGGACAGTTGCAAAGCATGTTTTAAGGTATATCCGTGGGACACTAAACTATGGTTTAAGATATACAACATCCAGTGATATATAACTTCATGGATTCACAGATTCAGATTGGGCAGGAAGTGCAGAAGACAGAAAGAGTACTTCAGGGATGTGTTTGATATTGGGTTCCGTTATGATATCTTGTGGCAGTAGGAAACAGAAGTCTGTCACACTCAACACAACATAAGCAGAATATATCGCAACATGTGAGGCATGTACAGAAGCAATATGGCTAAGAAAGTTGATTTCTGGATTATTTGATCAAGTTCCATATTTGACCATAATACACTGTGACAATCAGAGTTGTATAAGGCTATCAAAACACCCAGTGTTTCATGAACAGTTGAAACACATTGAGATCAAATACTACTTTATTCGAGATAAAGTCCAGGAAGGAGAAGTAAAGCTCCAATACATCCCCACATATGATAAGGCAACAAATATCCTAACAAAGCCTCTGTCCAGAGTAAAGTTTGCATATTTCCAAGACAAATTGGGGATCGTGGAAATAACTCCTTTAGCTGAAAAAGAAGAAATAACTCTCCAGGTTGGGAGGGAGCACTGGCATATCATTGAATTAAGGACAACCATTTTCAAGGTTGAAAAATGGTCCAACTTGGGCAATTCCTTTCCAGTTCGGAAAGTGTTTTGAGATTTCTAACGGGCAGGCATTTTCCAGTTCGGAAAATGGTCCAGATCGAGCAGTCATTTTCGTAATGAAAATGGTTCAATGGATTGTTGATGTACCATAGACAATGATTTCCCATTGTGGTTAACATGGGGAATGGTCTAGGATAGTCTATCTTCTTGATAGTCACTCTTAGCAGTGGTCAAGAAGATTGGTCCTTCTCACCGGACAGTCATTCTTTCGAAGCTCACAATTGTGAGCATTTTCAAAGAATGGTCTATTTTGGAGGTTGGTTCAGGACAGTCATTTCCTTAGGAAATGGTCCGGACAGTCATTTTCTAGGGCAGATTCATTCTCTCCAAGTTGCACTTTGTTTAGAGCCGGAGGAATGGCTAGATAGGTGAATGGTCCAGGTTCAACAATCAAGGATAGGTTTTCCCTAGGGCATACTCATTCTCTCTAGGTTGCACTTTGTTTAGTGCTGGAGGAATGACCCAGGATAGGGAATGGTCCAGGCTCGGAAACCAGGATAGTTTTTCTTCCTTGCCTGAGAAGAATAGTCCAGATAGCCCATCATTGATGTTCTACTCTGAGGGCAGATGCTCTTCCAGATCTCTCAGATGTGAGTGGAAGAATGACTCAGTTTATATCATAGGTGGATATCAGTTGATATAATGGAGAGTGCATGTCTCCAGACAGTAGAGATATGTTACTGTGGTGGATATGTTCCACTATTTGTGACTGTGTGTCACAGATTGAGTAGTTGTATACTACTATGGATAAACACAGTTTTGTTCTGTCAGTTGACATTGTACCAGTTATCATGGAGATTATCCAATTGGATAATAATGACGGTGCTCGTGATGCTACCAATTGAATGGTTTGTTTGTGCTCAAGACCATTATCAGTTATACCTCCCTAGCTAGGAGGGAATGTTGATATTATGGTAGCTTCGGGAGGTATCAACCTCCATTGTGACCCTTTGACAAGATTAGAATATTCTAGAAGCAAGAAAAGAAGTGAATGTAACCCTAGAAGAGATGTTGGCTAAGAGAGATAATTAATATGAATTAATTAGTACCCAGAATGAGAAGTCGACCCAGACAGTCTGCCAGAGCCAGTATAAATACAGGGCGCCAGTCCTCACTTTACACACAACTCTCAGAATTACAGAGAGACACTTGTGTGCACTGCAGTCTGGAAGTCTTGTGCGCAAGTTCTGGAGAAGGTGTTGCCGCCAATTCTGAAGCCTATTGTTTCTATCTTTCTGGGTTGGACTCTATGATCAACTTTGGTTACTTCTTGCTTGGTGCATTAGCCTTGCTTGGCTATTGGTTTGCTACCAGGATTCTTCTCTTTGTCAAGGTCAAGGTGCTTGGAGAGTGGCTTCGGCCTATGGTTGGGTGACAATAGTGATATTGTCTATGGTAAAACGAACACATTCTAACAGAATTAGGATAAGCGCGAGTTACTATATTCATTTTAGATATAAATATATGTAGGTGACTTTTGGATTCATCTTCCAAGAAGTGTCTTGGACTCCCAATGACTATTACTATCACTTGTCATTCCATATGAACGTCAAGTGAGTAACCCTAACAATATACAATATAAAATCAGTGTGGCACAAGTTACTAATGAATTGACCCTATTGGCCTTGATTACAAGAAACGGAGACTTATTTGAGCATTTTTTGATTGTCAATTTCATGACATGATATCACTATGTTCGAGGTTGTAATTTTATATCATGGTGGTTGCATAAAATGTGTGTTGAACTCTAATAAATGAAGAATGTTTCATAGTAGTAGTTGTCTAAATCCACTCTTGGTGTAGTGATGACGACTTTCACAAGTAAGAATTCGTTGCTATAGAGAAGATTCATAACACAACTTCCTCATGACGATTTAAACCAGTTCACACTAAATAATTGCGCTAACAAACCTTGTTGATTCATCCTTCCTAATTTCAAGGGTTTGTTTTTGTCAAACTAGATCGTTCCAAGCGGAAGACAAGAGGATCCAAACTAGCATGGGTCAAGGTAGAGAGCCCTTTGATTACCTAAAACAGAAATATCTTTTATATAAACCCAGTTTTGTTTGTATATAACTATTTGTTTTACAAAATATAGAAATAAGAATAATTTTTTTCTTGTATATTTTAAGGTTACCAATCTTAGTGCTTGGTCATGGGTTTTGTTGATGTGGGAAAATATCTTTAGTCAACTACATAGGGTCATCTGATGAAAGGAGTCAATTACAACGTCCTTTGTTGAAATGACAAATCCTTGGATCACTACCTGAATGTCATTGGTTATGTTTATGCTTTTTGACCGATTAAGGCTTGGTTCATCTATGGTTTCTAAATGCAACTAAGATGTGAATGCAATGTGCAATTTGCAATAATTAATCTATTTCTATCTAATCTATATAACTATCTTTTCTATCCTTACAAAGAGCGTGCACTAAATAGAACCAATTTAATATGAAACATGAGCAAGGTACATGTATCATGGAGGATAACCTACCTTTACCATCAACACCAAATCCAACTTATTAGCACAATATATAAGAATAAAACATAAATGTGGTAATCAAGACGATGTATTTTCACCACAGTAGCGACAAAACACAACATTCATCTTCATAAACAACTAATGAAGTAATCTTCATAAACAACTAATGAAGCAATGGATGGTGAAGATAGCTTACAACCATAGACAACATCACAAGAATATTAAACATGAGTTAATTAATTAATTTTTTTTTGTTAATCTCACATAGATGAAGATAGCTTCAATTACCAATACAAAGACATATTTCACATAAAAAGTGTTGAACATAAATCAAGGAAATACATGCAAAAACTATGGAAGATAACATATCTATATTATTAACACAATACTCTCAATCTTGCTTTGAGGATTGAAGATAGCTTAAGCATTCTGAAAGTGACGTCCATCAAGTTAACATAGTGTAATATAAACAAGTATGAGCGTGATTGTCGAGAGAATGCTCATTTTCTATAACATTCACAAGATGCTATATACAAATTCATAAGTAACCAATTAAATGGTGAAGATAGTTGACAACCTTCAACATTCTCACAAGAATATAATAAACATGCTAGCTATGTTATTCTATTTCACATACGAAGACAACTTACAATGTAAAAAGAGAGACCTTTTGCAAAGTACAAAGACCTTTTTATAGAAATCCTAAATAACCTATGACTTTCTACTCACCATCAACAATTTCACAAGAGTATAATATATAAGTTAACTATGTTATTTTATTTAACATACAAAGATAATTTACAATACAAAACGTGGTACCTATTGCAATGTGCAAAGGTATGTTTTTTTATAGAAATCCTAAATAACCTTGTACTCTTATACTGGCCACTCTTTACTTTCTATATGATGGCTTTTGGCCTTTTAATTTTATTTGGCTTTAGAAAATTGTCTTTATTTGGAAACATAATGAACAAACACACTTTACAATAATGATACAAAATGATATTTCTTCTTTTTAATATTTATTCTCTTTTTGATTTGTTATTTTGTGGTTGTCACACTTTACTTTCTATTCCAATGGATTTTGGCCTTCTAATTTTATTTGGCTAATTGGCTTTATTTGGAAACATAATGAACGAACACACTTTACAATAATGAAACAAATGATATTTCTTCATTTTAATATTTATTCTCCTTCTGATTTGTTATTTTGTGGTTGCCAATTATCCTTGGAAGCTTGGGCATAGAGTCTCTCTCCTTCAATTGTAGATGAAAATGATTTAACTTTTTATACTCCTCAATTGATGTTTTCGTGAGTTTGTCTTCTTTAGTTTGGGAAACTACAATCAAACGGTTGGATGTGGATATTTTTTCTCTAAAAAAATAGTTTTAACTCTTCATTCTCCTTAATTTGTTTTAATTGATTATTTTGAGTGAATGAATTTCCATCTTTTGTTCATTTGATTGAATTGCATAAACTTGTGAAAAACCATTTTCTTTAAGGCTTTGTTTTGAAGTGGCAAGTATTCTTCTTCTTCTTTGGATTCAAATGATTTAAGAATAGGATAGAAATATGTCATCTACAAAAATGAACTAGATCACTAAATTCTAAAACTCTAGATAGGTTTGAGACAAACTTACACAATAACACAATATTATATCAAGAACATACTTCACACAATTACAATGAGATTCACTTCTTTTATATAAAATTCGAGAAGTGATATTTGTTTAAAACCCTAAAAGTTAATAATAACTGGAAAACCTAACTTTTAACTTAAGTCACTATGGTGACTTTATTATACATGTAATTCTTATATTCCAACACCCTCTCTTAAGGTTTACAATACTAGAAACAAAAAGTATTGAAAAAAAAACACACTCTAACTGCAAATACATTTATTGAAAACTAAATACAATAAAATCAAACATTCTTCTGATGTTTATTCTTTGAAAGCAAAGTTTGAACTAGTAAGGCTCCTTCAAGTTGCTCCATATTCCTCTTAATGATATAGTCTCTCAACTGTAATCCAAGTTCCTAACATCATTGGACATCATTTGCATATGAAATGTCTCGTAACCCTTCTAAATGTATGGTATCGAACTTTGAGATCCTGGATTTCCCATGAACTATTGAAAAAAAATCCTCTCATGCATGTCTCATAACCCTAATGAGATATAGTTTCTTCCTTCCACAATAATTATGTGTTGATTTTATGAGCAACAATAAACAAAACATTCACACATATATTACACATAAGAACAAAAAATATATATCGAAGATCATATTGTATTAATGTACAATAATCATACATCACTCTCTTACATCAATACAATACATGAGGCCTAGTTATAATATCAATAATAATATTAATCTACTTTTAAGGTCACGGCCAAGCCTAGTTATATAACATTGAGGTGCTCATAACAATATTTCCAATATAGCTAATTGGTACAACCATCTCCATAACTATCTCCACAATATCTCCATGAATATATCCATAAATATCTCAGTTGACTCTATGTGATATCCTCCCTAACTTCTCTCATTGTCCTCATTTTTTATCATATGTAGAATTCTAGAATATGTCTACTTTCATTAATAATAATTTCACCATATCATAAGTATGCATTATTCCTTCATACTCCCCCTTAATGAATACTTATGATTCAATCTGCATGTCTTGAGTTGTCTTCATCATCTTTTGTTTTTTTCATCTGCATTCGTTTCTTAATTTTTCGTTGTCTTCCTACATCAACATGAGTTGCATCTTTCTTTGATAATTTTGGATCTTGAGTTATTCATCTGAACTGCATCATCTTCATATCAAGGATTTATTTAGCTTACCCTTGACCTTCCCATGGGTTTTCTATGGGTTACCCTTCAACCATTACATCATACCTAGGGTTTTCCTTGGCTCATGCTTAACCATTACAAACTCAAAGTGGTTTCATCTTACCACGAGCCATTCATTACATTAAGTGGTTTCAGCTGACCACAAACATGCATCTGTCATTACAAAGTGGTTTTTGGTTTACCACGAACTAATACAAAAATATTCATTATTCATTTTACTCAAAGAAATGACTCAATAAAATGACAACTCTTCCTAAACATGTTTAAATTTATTTTAATAACAACTGACCTTTGGAGGACCAACTAACTCATGAACTTTGTATGGGAGATATTATTGTACATTGGAAGGCTTGACTTTGTAAAAACCTTTCAACATAAAAACAACATTTTTCCATTCAGGGACATCTATCCAACCACATTGCTTTTGTATGTAAGGCTTTGATATTTTTCTATTACACACTTATGATGATAATGATTTGTAAGACCAAAAATATTGCAAGGATGTAAGTTCCAACATTTTGCTTTTGCATGCCATATTCTACCACAATGACTGCAATATTCTACCTGCTTCTGCACTTGATTTTTTGTTGTGGCTTCTACTCCTGGTTCGTTTCTATTGTTGCTACTTGTAGATGATTCACATATTTTCAATGTTTCTACTTTCACAAATTTGATAGTTGCATTGTTTGTTTGATTTTCATAACCAAAGCCTTCATTTCTTGGTCTTACACATACTTGTATGGGCTTCTAGATACCTTGACCATTCTTGCATAAATCTTTGCCTTCAAAACCCATTTTATTCATAAGTTTTGAACCAATACCTTTTGTGTGATTTTCAAAGCAACCTATTTCAACATCTTCACTAAGAGACTCATCTTTAGAAATATCATCAAAATCATCATTTGAAACATCATTATTTGGAGCCTCGGAACAAGAGAGAGACATATGTACATCAACATAATTATCATCAACCAAATAAAAAGCATCACAAGAACTATCAATCTTTTGAATCAAGTCACTTGTATCACAAATTGCATCACTGATCCGGATTATTTTCAGAATGAAATGAAAGAAGATATATTACAATGAAATACTCATAAAAATTGTCAAAAACATAGAAATACAACAATACTTGATTTCTATTAATGAAATAATTGTAAAGAGACTATAAAAATAGAGAGTGCAAGACTCATTAGAATGGTGGCAGCTTTGTCTCTGAGAAGAGATGTGACGACTATGCTCATTCGCAAGAAGATGATTACAATGAGGCTCTGAAGGCACTTTTATGATAAACATGAATGCCAAAACCCTAGACATCCAAAAACCTAACCCTAGGAGATGAAACGCCAAAAGTCATGTGGGCCCCGTTTGGGTAAGTTAGTACATTAACTTTTTGGGGTCGTAACTTTTGCATACGATCTTTGTTTTAGGCACGTGATAGCCTGTTGGAAAGGTCTTTTCGAGAACTACACATTATGTCGTCAAACTCTAACTCTGTATATAGTTTGATTGTGGCAAGCCAAGAAACCATTGTTTAAAGCCCCAAAACAGCCCTGGAAGTACATAAAGATGTACTAACATGAAAAATTCCAAAATAAGCCAGTTGGAATCGGTGGGCGGCCACCAATATCCACCTGGATGTTGTGTAGGGATTCAGGACAACCCCATAAGTGTAGAACCCACAATTACAAAGAAATGTCCCCATTACAAAGGAACGTGTTGAACTGGAAATTGTCTAGATGAGCTAGTTGGAATATGGAACAGGTGGGTGGCCACCAATATCCACCTGGATCAATCACACTTTACTTTCTCTTGTTTTAACTATTTTACTTCACTTTCAGGTGCTGACAACTTATTTTCCTTTTCCAATAACTCTTGCTACAATGATTCTATCAATTTACCCTTTTGATCTTGAATTTTGAAAATATCATCTACAAAACTGATTTAGTGATTTCAACTTTTCTTCTAATGTGTCGATGTGTGCGTAGAAAAAATAACAAATTCATGATAAATTTCATTATCCCGTGACTAAATTCTACAACTTTGTCAATAATGGAATTATTTTTCTTCTGTAAATTGTCTAATCATTGCAAAACATCATCATGATCTTGTTGTAATAGTTCAATTTCCTAATTAATGTTTTAAAACCTTTTTTCTCTCCCCATTTTAAAAATACTAATAATTTATGCTCTCTTATTGAAGAATAAACACAATAAACATAAGATGTCAGGTACAATTGATAATACACCCATATTTGAAATACACCAATAATAAATGTGTCTATCCTGAATCTTTAATTTTTACCATTCATAATCTTAACTTTCATTATCTTAACTTGACTTAACTCACTTCCCTTTACTTTAACTTTACAAAAACTTCATTACATTACATGACCATTTAATCATTTAATATAAAGACCCTGCGCATTATCTCACACTATTATATTCAATAATATATCTATCTTTACTTTAAATCATGACCTCCATCACTTTCATAACCGAGACACCTTTACTTTGAGCAAGATATGGACTTTAAAGACAATGAAGAAAGTGTGACTTTCTTAACTCCATGGAGTTAATCTTTCATATAAAATATTTTTAAAAAATCCATTCCATCACATCATTTCATTTCTCAATGAAAAAAATTATTATTTCTTTTTACCTTCAAGTATATACCATATATAAAGACAATTAATATTCATCATGAAGCTTCTTACCAAATTGAAACTATGTTCTCATTTCCATGGAGCTATCGAATGAGAAGTTCTCCTTTTATCGTAGTGTTGTATGTTGTAACTGCACATCTGTCGGACCCCAAGAGCTTGTGAATTATTTTTTTGAATCCTAGTCCTCATTTACAATGCCCAATATATGTAAGGATGTGGGGTCAAATTACATTTATGAGGCCATGGGGTCAAAGCATCCAAAGTCACCAAATCACACGGGAAACAACAAACGTCAATGAATTTGAACCATCACCTTTATCTAAATTTTGCTCTTGAGTCGCCTTCACGTTGTAGGTCTCTTTTCCTCCCTTTCCTCTGCTGAAACGATTTCAATGGTGTGTCTTCTATATACCATATCGATCTTCTAGATGAAATATCTCTACAAAAGAGGGAACGATGCCATAAGTTTTGGAGACGATGGACATCGTAGCCAACATTGCTCAACTGTTGGGATTGAACCCTCTCCACTTGATCATTCATATTCATGACTTGAACGTTTAGATCCATGTTTCTCCACTCGGGTTTTATGTATCCAAATCAAAATTCATTTCATCCATACGATCCACTTTATCCAACACACACAACAACGTGACTCTTCTCTTTGAGTGACAGTTCCCTCACCCAATAGTTGTTCTTTCTATGGCAGTGAAGCTACTACACAACCTGAAATTTAACCTCGGGACCCTGAGTCGATGCATATTAAATCTTCAAATTGTGCAATTCCATGTCTTGCATGTTAATGGAGCACATCGACCTCTATATGACCGATTAATTCAATTTATTCTTTCACCATTGAGAATCTCTTATTGTTGTATATCCATGCACCTACCTCTGTGATGACCCTTGTGTTGCTACCAGACCAACATAATCATCTCTCAAAAATTTGCTACATAGCATAGGATTCGCCTCTTTCTCCAACCTCGCAAGTATCCAGGATCCCCATTTGCTATGATAGGAAATGTTGGTTTTATGAGAAGCAATAAACAAAAAATTCACACATATATTGCACATAAGAAAAACAAATATATATCAAATATCACATTGTATTACTGTACAATAATCATACATCACTCTCTTACTTCAATACAATACATGAGGCCTCATTATATAGCATTGAGATGCTCATAACAACATTTCCAATATAACTAATTGGTACAACCATCTCCATAACTATCCCCACAATATCTCCATAAATATCTCAACTGATTCTATGTGATCTCCATCCCTAACTACTCTCATTGCCCTCATCTTTGATCATATGTAGACTTCTAGAATAAGTCTACTTTCATTAATAATAATTTCATCATATCATAAGTATGAATTATTCCTTCATTTTGGACTATTGAACAATTATCTATCCTCCCTTGCATCACTCTGTCTTCAACATGTGGGCATTTTAAAAAGTGAACAATGATAGTTATTCAATGGGGTCATCCTTGTTGTCAGTGTCTAGTGGATCTCCAACAATAGCTACATGTTGGGGATTGGGGGTAACCCTGAGAGGAATAATAACAAAATATGCACAATAACATAAGAGCAATAAACTTCAAAGAAGATCGGTGGTGTTTAAAGACATTGTTTCAACACTTAAGCATAACACATTGTGATCAGAACATCATAATGCATGATAGATACAAATATCACTCATACTCACACATTTACAATGTTGTTATCGACCCATAGGGTCCTTTATATATAGTCTCAGGATCTAACCAATTTCCTTGAAATTGGGAAAATCTTGTCCACATATAACCATTGGTGGTTGGAATGGTTTTCAACAAATCCACATTGTATCATCAGCTAGTCGAATTACCAAGTCGACCTAAACATCTAGTCGTCCAACACATAGTCCATTGCTTGGCTAGTCGATCCATTGATTGATTGTCTGAGATTGCTAGTTGACTGTCTAGTCGACCACTCGATCGATTGTCTAGTCGACCACCCGACCGACTGAATCCAATTGCTAGTTGACCGAATGACCGACTATCTCCAGTTGAAGTGGGACAAACCATTAGAACCTGAGGTTCCAACACCCCCTCGCCCCCCCAATCAACACACAACTCTAGAGATTCAAGAGGTGAAATTAAGTTAGTGGGACACCCTTCCTATAATTGTAGTTTCCTAAAGCTCAAATTGCGGAGATTAACAAACTTAGCTTCAGACAACCTTTTCTTGAACCAATTGTCTCAAGTAGTGAGGATGAAGTTCGACATGCTTCATTTTATTGTGGGCAACAAGATTATCAACAACCTGAATTGCACTATGATTGTCACAATAGATAGAAATTGAAGTTTGAACAAGAAGTCCAAGTTCACCCAAGAGCTGGAAAATCCAAACAACCTATGTACCTGCATTGGCAGTGCCATAATTGTAATAGGCTGAAACCAATTGTAAATGTAAAATGCAAATGTACTTAAGTTGGTGAGTTGTTTAATATCATTTTTGTATGCATCTTTCATGGCATAGTGCACACATGTACTGTGCACTAAAATGATGAAGTGTGCACATTCCAGGATACCGCACATAACAACTTAAGTGCGCGTGATTTTGAGGCCAGGGAGCCTTTGTGTATATGTTGTGTTTTATAGGCTGGTGAACCAATTATTATAAGCTATGAGGCGTATGTTTTGTATTAGGCTAGAGAGCCTAGATGCTAAAGGCCATTGAGCCTATTTTTGTATATGTCTTATCATTAATATAAAATACATCACTGCGCGTAGACTGACCATGATAAAATAGTATGGGGGACTAAACTCCACTACTTGGGGAAGGGGGGGCTAAAAGTTAAGAAAATGGGCTAATCTAGGGAGCTTAAGCCAAAAAAAGAATATTATATTAATATTCCTTAAATCATAAAGTATGGAAAATTATTTTATCCTAATTTCTAAGGATGGGGACAACTGGGCCAAAGTAGCTCCCAACATGACAAGTGTCAAGTTGGGAACATGCATACATATAGTTTGGACTTAGTTCATTTTTCCATCATTCGGGCATCCATTCAATCATTCCAGGATCATTTCACTCACTCACTCAGTTGTCCTCTATACCTTCTTGTCACTATACCTGAACTTGTATCCGTACCCATACATGTTTGTGTACCTGGTTAGCTTGGGAGTTGGACTGAAGAAGTGGGTTGTCAGGCCCATGGGTAATTGAAGAGACAGGTTGTCAGACCCGTGGGATATTGAAGAGGCAGGTTGTCAAGCCCGTAAGCAATCTCTCAAGGTGAGAGAATTGTTGGGAATTGATTTCCGAAGGTGCTAAACTGCAGCTACAGGGCTCTGAGACTTCCTGTCTGGCCTATTGCTGAAGCCCAGAAAGGAAGTGGGGTAGCTGATGGACTATTGAGCAGAGAAGGGGAACACTTCATGGGGTGGGACAGGCATGTGGGGAATGAGAGACTGTAGGCTCTTAGTTTGAGTTGGCACCTGTGATGGAGTCTTTCCTGTTGTCTATGATACATCACCCTAGTTATGAATCTCTTTACCTAGGTGGAGTTTAGTCCTAGCTCGGGGGTGATCCACTACTGAGAGTGATGAGCAGTGTGGTCTAAGGCTGAGAGGTTCGTGGAAGGTCTACACGCAGTTGGTGATATTCTTACCAAGATAAATGTCAATTGTGTGTTAATTTATATGTTGTATTATTATTTATGTGTTATATTTATGGGCATTTCGTGTCTATGCTGCATGTATATGCTTACTGTCATTTTCGTATGAACCTGTGCATTTACAATATGTATTTATTTGTTTAAGTTTTATATATAAAGTTCTGCGAGAGTCTTTGTGTGTATATGCTTTTAATTGCATTACATCTCGAAAATTTTATGTGGTATAACCCAGTGGGATGTTGGGGATGTTACAATGTGGTGTCAGAGCATAAAAGCGTTTTCTGGAGTAGCATGGACTGACCTGGGTGGTCGGGGATGTTACAATATGGTATCAGAGCTTCAGTTTTCAACATTGAGCCTAGATGGGCCGAGCAAGTTGAGTTGAAGTGAAAATTTACAGAGGATTGATTTTGAAGTGGCCAAATCTCAAGATACAGAGCATCCATGGTAAAAATTAGAAGCAATTGTGTGGAATTGGGAAAAAATCTCAATTTATGTTGTTAAATTCATGGGAAAATTGAGAGATTCGACCAAGTGGTGAGATATTATTGATTTAATATCTGTTCTAGCAAATTCAGACCTGGAATTGGTCGAATTTGAAGTTATAGTGAAGCCATGACAGATGGAGCAATATTAATAATTAAAATTCTCAATTTGTGAATTGAGTTTGGGAAAAATTTGTTCCAGAAATGTCAAACCACAACAATTTGTTGTTGCAAAGGTTGAAATGGTATTATCAGGGTGAAATTGAACAAATTTCATAGTTACAGAATGTTTATGGAAAAAATTGGGGGAAAATTTAGGAAAAAACCCCAATTTCTGGAGCGGAATTCATGAGGAATTGATGTGCATAAAAATACATGTGCGTAGGTGGGCACACTAAAAATGCATGATGCGCGGTGAAAAGCTTGTGATATGTGGAAAAATATTGGCATGCGGGTGCACACAGAAAAATATTGGCGTGCGGGCGCGCATACTAAAATTTGGTGTTGCGCGGAAAAATATTGGCGTGTAGGTGCACGCACTAAAATTTGGCGCCACAAGGAAAAATATTGGCGTGCGAGTGCGTGCGCTAAAATTTGGTGTTGCGCGAAAAAATATTGGCATGCGGGTGGGCGTGATAAATTTAGCACTATGCGGTGCGGATTGAGTGGCACATGCGTAATACTGGCATGCGTGGTGTGCACACACATACTATGGCGTGCGTGGTGTGCAGAATATTGAAAGAGCATAGACAAATTTTGTCGGTGTGCGTGCAATGTGGGTATATGTTGTTGTGTGCCAGTTTAGTTAATGGTGCACACAAAGTATTGGTGCGCGGTGAGGGCATACTAAACTTTGGCATGGTGCAGTGCGTAGAGTAAAATGTGCGCGGAATATTAGTGCGCGACACAAAAAAATGATGTGCAACAGGTATTAGTGCAAGAACCAAAATTTTGCGCGGTGGATATTTGCGCGCGACACAAAAGTAGTGTGCGTCAGTTATTGTCGTGACATAGAAGTGATGCACAGTGGTTGTAGGTGCACATAGCATGAATTGCTTTATGGTGTTGCTATGCATGCTAAATATGGGTGTATTGGTTGAAATTTGTGCGCGCAAAGTCGTTTGGATGGTGAACAACAACAAAAAACCAACGAATTTCTGCGACATTTTATACTGTTTGACGTCATCTTTTTGTAGCGCGTTTTTGAGGCCCTTAACAACATTTTTAGCTACTCAAAAACCATGGGAATAGAGTGCACCAAGGTACACTCTATTTTTGCAGCTCAAACAAAAGAGTCCGAAGAGATATTTCTAATGGTGTAAATCATTCGTCAAGCGAAGATTTTATGAGAAAGTTACAACACAAACAGTGGAGGGTAAATTTTAAGACCCAACTAACTTCGAAGAGTCATAACTTTCAGCTCAGAAAACAGATTGAGGCGCAGAGCAGTCAATAGAAATATATTGAACCATAGAAGACATTCCTAGAGCTGAATTAAATTTTTGGGCATGTTAAAAATGTTTAAGATGGTAAAGAAGGTACTTGTAGCATTCCATACCAAAAACATGAATTGGCCTAGAACTTCAACACGTTGTAACTAGCAGCCCATAACCCAAAAAGAGGTGAAACATGGACAAATTTTCCAAAATATGTATATGAAGAAACCCAATTGAGCTCCTACGAAAAATACAATGGATTAGGTGCAAAAATGCATAATTACATCGCAGAGTTGCGCCAAGTTGAAGTGTGAACTGAAAAATTAATGGGCAATTTTCAAATAACCATAACTTTATGCTCAAGACTCAGAATTGAGCATGGGAGCAGGTGTTGGACAATAGAATATAAATATTCACCCAGAAATTGAACTGGGCATTCAATTTTTCAAGAAATCATAAGAAATAATTCTGATATATTATTGAACTAGAATGGTTCATATTTTTCATGAAATTGTTGGTCAGTTAACCTGACAAAGTTTTGTTGGTTGCACATTTTGCAGAGTTAACAACAACTAGAACAGATCAGGATAAGAATAGAGTGCATAGGAATGAAATATGCACAGGGGACTTACAGCCAGGAAGATGAGATCAGAGGGATGGATGTCTATTTGGGCATTGAAAGAACAAACTCTAATGGACATGGAAAAAGAAGCGATGAAAACATGAATATGGTAGAGACCATTAAAAATTTGCAGAAGGATGTCCAAAGCCATAAATATGATAATGAAAGGCTTATGAGAGCCAAGGAGCAACAAGAGGACTTCAACATGAAGTTAATGCATAGCTTGAACAAAATAGAAAATAAATTGGATAAGGAGAGTGGCTCAAGAAAATCAGAAAGTCACAGGTCTTTTGATGAGAAAAGAAGAACAAGAAGTGTTAGTAGACATCACCATCACTCCCCGAGGCATTCCAATAAGAGGGTACATAGAAGCTCAATTCCATCCCCTGTCAGGAATCATAAGAGGTCTGGGTGGATGAGCTACGAGGAGAAATGAACAAAATCAAACCTCCTACATTTGATGGTGAGCACAAGAAGGATGAAGATGAAGAGACATGGTTGTTGGGCATGAGAAAGTATTTTCAATTGCATAATTATTCATCTCATGAAGAAGGAAGAATTTCCATCTATCAACTCAAGGGAAAGGCATCCATGTGGTGGGATCAACTTGTGCAGGTGCAACACATTAAAGAGAAAAGTGTTACTTGGAGGGAATTCGAGAAGCATTTTGAAAAGAAATACTTGACTAAGAGATACTATGACAAGAAAATAAAATATTTCTTTGAACTCAAGCTTGGGAGTATGACCATAGATGAATACGAAAGAAGGTTTTTAGAATTGTTGAAGTATGTCTCTTTCATTAAGGATGAGATTGTTAAGATTCAAAGGTATTTGAGTGGATTTCCATCATTCATCAGTGACAAAATACAATATGATGATCCCAAAACATTGGAGGAGACCATAAGGAGAGCTAAATTCCTATATGATCAACAAAAAGCAAGGCCAAATTTCCAAAAAGCTTGGAAAGACAAAAATAAATTCAAGATGGATCAGAGGAAGAAGGGAACTAAGCCACCATTCTTCAGAAATAATCCTTAGGGACAACCAAATTCTAAAGAACCCAGAACGATTGAGACATGGGGTGAAAGTCCAAGACATCCACCTATTCAATGTTGGGGTTGTAAATGATATCATATGTTCAGATATTTTCCTCACAGAGATGAAAAAATAAGGATTGTTCACGATGTACAACAAGATGAAACAGTGGAGGACATGGGAAAAAATGTACCAAGGATCTATGCATCCCTGGACAACAAGCAAGCAGAGTATCAGTCACATATGATTGAAGTGGAAGGTATGATCAACAACCAAACCATTGCTATTTTAATTGATTCAGGAGCCAGTCATAGTTATATAGATCCTAATATGGTGGAAATTTTTCATTTTCCAAGAAGAAAGCATGGAAAATCTTGGTTGGTGTTGTTGGCTACCGGAGCCAAAAGAAAATTTAATGAGATGGTTAAGTCATGTCTTGTGGACATGAATGGACTGAACATCGGGGCATATTTGAACATCTTTCCTTTAGGTTCCTATGAATGTATAATTGGGATGGATTGGTTGGACCAGAATCATGCTATCATAGACTGTCATAACAAGACATTTGCTTTCTTGGATGAGGAAGGGAACCTAAGGAAAGTGTAGGGAATTCCCAGGGAAGTAACCATCAAAGAAATTTCAGCATTGCAGCTGAAGAAATGTTACAGAAAAGGGTGTCAAATATTTGCAGCACATATGGAAGAGACACCTAAAGATAAGGTGTCAAATATTGAAGATTATGCAGTCCTAAAAGAGTTTGAAGACGTGTTTAAGGAAATACCAAGATTACCCCCTAAAAGAGACATTGATTTCTCCATAGATTTGAATCCTGGAGCAACTCCAATATCCAAGACTCCATACAGGATGAGTACACCAAATTGAAGGAATTGCAAATGCAACTTGAAGAGCTCTTGAAGAAGGGGTATATATGCCCAAGTGTGTCATCTTGGGGTGCCATAGTGTTATTTGTGAAGAAAAAGGATGGAACATTGAGACTATGCATTGACTTTAGGGAGTTGAACAAGGTAACTATGAAGAATAAGTATCCCTTTCCAAGGATTGATGACCTCTTCGATCAACTGAAAGATGCAAAAATATTCTCCAAGATAGATCTTAGGTCCGGTTATCATCAAGTAAGAATTAAAGAAGAAAACATCAACAAGACTGCTTTTAGAACAAGGTATGGTCATTATGAGTTCACAGTGGTGCCCTTTGGATTATCAAATGCACCAACTGTCTTCATGTGTTTAATGAATGGTATTTTCGGAGAATACTTAGATAAGTTTGTCATTGTATTTTTAGATGACATTCTTATATATTATAAATCAGAGGAAGAGCATGAACAACACTCGAGGATGTTATTACAAGTATTAAGGGATCATCAATTGTATGTCAAATTGAGCAAGTGCTCATTTTATTAGAAGAAAATTCATTACTTGGGACATATCATTTCAGGGGATGGGATAGCAGTGAATCCTAAGAAGATAGAAGCCATTAGAGGATGGTCAGTGCCAAAGAATGTGACAAAGGTCAGATCATTCATGGGCCTTGCAGGCTACTATAGGAGATTTATTGAAGGATTCTCAAAGATTGCACATCGAATCACTTCCTTGCAAAAGAAGGGTGTGAAGTTTCATTGGACATTGGATTATGAAAAGAGTTTCCAACACTTGAAAAAATTATTAACAAGTGCTCCAATACTAAGGATTGCAGACCCAAATGAAGAGTTCATTATATGCATAGATGCAAGTAAAAAAGGACTTGGTGGAGTCCTTAGTCAAAATGGGTTTGTTATATGTTATAAATCAAGGAAGTTGAAGGAGCATGAAAGACACTATGCCACTCATGATTTGGAGTTGGCAACCATAGTGCATGCCTTGAGGAAATGGATACACTACCTCATGGGGAAAATGTTTGAGCGGAGGACAGACCATAATGGTCTGAAATATTTATTTGATCAATCAACTCTAAATTGTAACGACCCTTGATTATTAATTATAATTAATTTAATAATATAATCCTAAAAATTGTTTCTTATATAATATTAACTGAATTAATCATCATTAATTAATTGTTCATAATTGTCAATGGTTATTTAATTATTAATCAACTCTTTAATTATGAGAGTAAAGAATTAATAGGGTTGATAATGTAATTTATTAAAACTTACGTATATGAGTGGGATAACAAACATTAAATAAAGGATAAGAAGCATTTAATAATGGAATAAGATATTTAATAAGAGGATAAGGTAATAAATGTAGGGATAAGGGAGTAAATGAAGGGAAGGCGATGAAGGAGGGATAAAGGGGGGAAAGGAGTTTGGGAGAGGGGATTATTCTACGGGAGTTGGGGATGAATTTTGGAGCAGGGGATTGGCAGAGTGAAATTTGGAGTGGAATTGACACAGTGCACCTGGGGTTTGCTGGGGGTTTTGGGCACGAAGGGCTAGGATATCCGTTGATATCCTAGGGCTAGGAGCTAACTAGTCGGCAGGGAGGACGGTTTTGGGTAGTGTCCTAAAGAAGCGAGAAGAAAACAAGCAGCGGGCAAAGAATAACATCAGGTTCAGGTAAGAATTATGCATTGTTTTGAATTAATTTGTTATTAAATTTTATTATATTGACGAAATTGCATACGAATGAGTTAAATTAGTAAAATTTCTTGAATGTTACGGAAGTTACTATCATAAAATTACTGTGTTATGAAATTAGTTAGTCTATCAAAATAAATTGATGTAAAATGTAAATCCAACCATTACATAAATGCTAGGCAAAGCAGATGGTTAGAATTTCTAAGTGAATACAAATTTGATATAAAGCATATCAAGGGGAAAGAGAAAAAAGTGGCTTATGCACTCAACATAAGAGTGCATGAATTGCATGCTACAACCATTAGCATGTACCAATCATATTTGAAAGACAGAATTTTGGAGGTTGCAAAATTAGATTTACAATACAAGGAATTAGTGGAAAAATTACAGCAAGGTAATTTGCAGTAGAAAATGGAAGAATATAAGCTAGATAATGATGAAATTTTGAAGTATAGGTGCATAATTTATGTACCAAATTCCTGTGAATTGAAAAATTTGATATTGAGAGAAATGCATAATGTACCTTATGTTGGGCACCCAGGTTAAGAAAACTATTGCAGCTATCAAGAGCCAATATTATTGGTCAGGAATGAAGAAATAAGTTGTTGATTTTATTGCCAAATGTTTGGAATGTCAAAAGGTAAAGGCTGAACATAAACACCCAACTAGATTGCTACATCCATTACCCATTCCTAAGTGGAAATGGGAAGTTGTAACAATGGATTTCATCACCAAACTGCTCATAACAAACAAGCAGCATGATTATATCATGGTAGTGGTGGATAAGCTTACTAAAGCTGCCCATTTTATTCCAGTAAAGCTCACTCACAAGGAAGCCAACATTGTTAATATTTATATGAGAGAAATTGCTCGATTACATGATATACCCAAGACAATTGTGTCTAACAAAGATCCAAAATTTACCTCAAATTTTTGGAAAGGATTATTTAATGGATTTGGAACAAATTTAAATTTTAGTACAACTTATCATCCAGAATTAGATAGATAAACAGAGATAGTGAATCAAGTGATTGAGGATATGTTGAGGATGTATGTGATGGATAAACCATAAAAATGGGAAGACTACCTACACTTATTAGAGTTTGCATATAACAATGGGTACCAAACATCTCTAAAGATGAGCCCATTTGAGGTACTTTATGGCAGAAAGTGAAACACAACAGTAAGTTGGGATAACCCAGTAGATAGAGCAGTGGTTGGGCCAGATTTACTCAGGGAAATGGAGGAGAAAATGTTGAATATAAAGAAAAAATTAAAGGTTTCCCAAGACAGGCAGAAAATCTATGTTGATAAGGGAAGAACTCACATGAAATTTAAAGTGGGGAACCATGTATTCTTGAAATTGAAGGCCAACATAAGTTACTTGAAGTTGGGAAATTGTTCAAAGTTGGCATCTCGCTATTGTGGGCTATTTGAAATCCTAGAGAGGATTGGTCCAGTAGATTATATGATTGCATCGCATGCATCTATGTCTGTTCATAATGTATTTTATGTATCATTGCTCAAGAAATATATATTGATACTAATCATGTTATTGATTGGAATGTGATTCAGGTGGAGCAAGAAGGCACTTTCCAAGTGCATTCGGTATGCATTCTGGATCAAAAAATCAAACAGCTCCGGAATCGAGCCATAGGACTTGTAAAGATCCAATGGACCTGGTACGGTCTTGATGACACTATTTGGGAGCATGAGGATGCAATGCGAGTAGAATACCCACATCTTTTTGAAGATTTTTGAAAATTTTGTTGTATATGTGTACATAATGCACCGAGGACAGTGCATAAATAAGGGGAGGGGATTGTAATACCCCTAGGCCGAAACCAATTGTAAATGTAAAATGCAAATGTACCTAATCTGGTGAGTTGTTTGATTTCATTTTTGTATGCACCTTTCATGGCATAGTGCGCGCATGTACTGCGCACTAAAATGATGAAGTGGGCACATTCCAGGATACCACGTGCAACAACTTAAGTGCGCACGATTTTGAGGCCATGGAGCCTTTGTTTATATGTTGTGTTTTATAGGTTGGTGAGCCATTTATTATAAGCTATGAGGATTATGTTTTGTATTAGGCTAGAGAGCCTAGATGCTAAAGGTCAGTGAGACTATTTTTGTATATGTCTTATCATTAATATAAAATACATCACTGTGTGCAAACCGACCACGATAAAAGAGTATGGGGGACTAAACTCCACTAGTTAGGGAAATGAGGGGCTAAAAGTTAAGAAAAAGGATCTAAGCTAGGGAGCTTAAGCCAAAAAAGGAATATTGTATTAATATTCCTTAAATCATAAAGTATGTAAAATTATTTTATCATAAGTTCTAAGGATGGGGACAACTGGTCCAAAGTAGCTTCCAACATGACAAGTGTCAAGTTGGGAACATGCATACATATAGTTTGGACTTAGTTCATTTTCCCATTATTCAGACATCCATTCAATCATTACAGGATCATTTCACTCACTCAATCAGTTGTCCTATGTATCTTCCTGTCATTGTACTTGAACTTGTATTCGTACCCATACCTGTTTGTGTACCTGGTTAGCTTGAGAGTTGGACTGAAAAAGTGGGTTGTTAGGCCTGTGGGATATTTAAGAGGCGGGTTTTTAGGCTCGTGAGAAATCTCTCAAGGTGAGAGAATTGTTGGGAATTTATTTCCGAAGGTGATAAACTGCAGCTACAGGGATCTGAGACTTCCTGCCCGACCTGTTGCTGAAGCTCGGAAAGGAAGTGGGGAAGCCGAAGGAATGTTGAGCAGAGAAGGGGAATACTTCCTAGGGTGGGACAAACATGTGGGGAATGAGGGACTGTAGTCTGTTAGTTTGATTTGGCACCTGTGATGGAGTATTTCCTATTGTCTATGATACATCACTCTGGTTAGGAATCCCTTTACCTAGGTGGAGTTTAGTCATAGCTCGGGGGTGACCCACTACTTAGAGTAATGAGCAGTGTGGTCTGAGGCTGGGAGGTTTGTGGAAGGTCTGCACGTAGTTGGTGATATTCTTACCAAGATAAGTGTCAATTGTGTGTTAATTTATATGTTATATTTATGGGCATTTCATGTCTATGCTGCATGTATATGCTTACTGTCATTTATGTATGAACCTGTGCATTTACAATATGTATTTATCTGTTTAAGTTATATATATAAAGTTCCACAAGAGTCTCTATGTGTATATTTTTTTAATTTCATTACAGCTCGAAAATTTTATGTGGCATAGACCAGTTGGATGTTGAGATGTTACAATGTGGTGTCAAAGCATAAAAGTGTTTTCTGGAGTAGCATGGTCCGGCCTGGGTGGTCGTGGATGTTACAATAATACTCAGTTTCCATAGTTGACAAAGAGACTACCCTTTGTTTCTTGCACAATCAAACTAGAGGTTCAATGCTAAAGAGAAGCACAAATTTAGAAGTGGAATTTTGATCATCATTGTCACTTTCCCAGTCGAAGTCAGTGAAGCCAACTAACGGGTATGAATTTCAGCAATACTTGATACCAAGATGAGAGGTACCCTAAATGTAACAAAAAAGTATTTTGACATCTTTCCAGTGACTTTATCGGGGATCTTGCATAAACCAAGAAGACACACTAACATCAAAACAAATATCAGGTTGACTGCAAATGAGATAAATAAGGATACCAACTAGTTGTCGATAAAGGGCGACATCGACCTTGGTAGACTGACAATATTTGGTCAGATTGATTCCAGAATGAAAAGTGGTAGCACATGGCTTACATTCGGCCATTTGAAAAATGGGTCAAGAGATCTGTTACATATTTAAATTGAAAGAGGAACAAACCATTAGATAAAGGTAAAACTTGAAGACCAAGAAAATAATGTAGAAGACCAAGATATATCATATCAAAGGAGTCATATATTTGTCTCTTCAATTGAAATAGTAGATCAATATTATTGCTAGTTATGACCAAATCATCAACATATTCAACAACAATTAAGGTATCACCATTATCATGTAATACATAAAGACTGTGATCAGATTTACAACATTTGAATCCAAGATTGAGAAAGAAGTGATCAATCTTAGCATATCGGAACCTGAGAGCCCGTTTCAAACCATAAAGGGACTTCTGTAGTCAACAAACAAGATTGGAATCTGACACAAAACCAAGAGGTTGTTCCATAAAAAATTCTTCAAATAAGTCACCATGAAGAAAGACACTTTTAACATCCATCTAGTGGATCTTCCATCTTAAGCGAGAAACAAAGGAAAGGATCAACCGAATAGAATTCATCTTTGCAATAGGGGAAAAGGCATGAGTGTAGTTGATGCCTTCTTGTTGATAAAATCCTTTCACAACCAAGTGAACTTTATGACACTCAAAAACACCTTCAAAGGTAAATTTGGTCTTATAGATCCATCAACATTTCACGTTGTCATTCCCTTGAGGTCAAGGAACTAAATCCCAAACATGATTATTTAAAATAAAATTCATTTTAGCTTGCATATATTGCTCCCATTCAAGTTTCCCTTGTGAATAATAGGAAATAGTCAAGTCTCAAGAACATGAGTCATCAAGGAAACACCAACTTGTTGCTTTTGAATATAAGTCTGACAGCCTGAAGATACATCACCAACATCGGGACCAACAACTTCAATTGTCTTAGCATCCCACTAAGGGAGACACGGGGATGGTGAACTGTCATGTACTTTATACTGTTAATCAGGAGAAGTAACAGTTTTAGTCAGAACAGACCAAGAGCCAATCAACCCAAAAATCGACTATGCGGTCGAAAAAAGAACAAATTTCCACTGCCTAGTTGAAAATGCTGAAGAAAGGAATAGGTGAGTCATTGTCAGAAACAATATCAAAGGGACCATCCTATAATAAACTAGAGGAAGCATTCAACAACTTAATGCTTGAAGACTTTCATAAAAAAAAAATATTCCCTTGATAATCATATGTCATTTGACAGAGTTAAACAATCAATATGCTTTGGATTCTTCAGAGTATCCCATCATGATGCAATCATGACTCTTTGCATCCAATTTATTCCTGCATTCATTCGAAATATGGGCCCAAAAAATACATCTGAATACTCTGAGGTGACTGAATGAGGGATTCTTTCCACACCATCTCTAGACCGGGGTCACAAAATTGACATCTTTATTCAGAATACAATTCAGGAGATAGTTGGAAGAGTAAACAACTTCAACCCAAAAACGTGTCAGGAGATCCTTGGCCTGCAAAAGGCATCATACCATTTTGACCAAAGTTTGATTCTTTCTTTCTGCTACGCTATTCTATTGAGGAGTATGGTGAACAAACCTCTATCAATCAATACCAGATCATGCAAGATATTCTTCAAATGGTTGATTCACACACTCTCTGCCATTATTAGATCTCAAACACTTGAAAGGTCGACTACATTCCTTTTCAGCCAATGCTCTAAATTCCTTGAATTTTTCAAAGATGTGACTCTTATTTTTCAATAAATAGACTCACATAAATCTAGATAGATCATTGATAAAGGTCAAAAAATACTTCACACATGCTAAGGAAGGCTAATTGTTACAACATATATCATTGTGAACTAGCTCTAGTGGATTATGTGCTTGCCATGCTTTGTGAAAGTTGAAAGGTACTTGATGATGCTTGCCCAACACACATCCTTTATAGATTTCATCAAGTGGAATAACTTTGGCTAGACCAACAACCATGTTTTTTGTGACCATCAAATTTAGAATTTGAAAATTTAGGCATTCAAGTCGTTCATGCCAAATTATGCTCCGCTCATCAGTTTGGGAAATGGGAGCAGTTAGTCCAAGATCTAGTCAAGGTAGGCCATTTAATTTATACAATCAATCCTTTGAGTCAAGAAACCCTTCAACAACAATCAACCTATCATTCTTTAGATCCCAAACAAATAATCAATTTGGCCAAAACTCAACAATATTACCATTCTGTGTCAGTTGGGAAAACGATAGGAGATTTACGCTCAAATTAGGTACTTGATAGATGTCAACAAGCTTTCCATGTCAACAAGGAACATCACCATGACCGAAACTGTCGAGGAAAAAATCATCAACTACATAGATATTTCATTTGACAACTTTATCCAAGGAATAAAATAGATAAACATCTTTGTCCATATGATGAGTGCACCCAGAATTTACTATGTCCCACTCATTCTTAAATATGTGAGTAAACAATGCCTGAGAGGTTCCAACTTGGAAGGTAAAATTATCGATTGATCGACGAACAACTGACACATCTCCTTCAAGCTGCTTAATCTTCGCTTCTAAGTCATTGCCCTTTTTCCACCAGTTTTTCTCCACATGTCCAGTCTTTCCACAACACGTACATGTTTTCTTCTTTCAATTATTCTGAGTGGACGTCAGATCATCATTTTTCACTTTAGGTTTCCGGTCGAGACATTCATGTTTGTCTACAGGAGCATTGGAGCATCCTCTTTCCTTATAATTTATCTTACTCTTAGCCTTGAGCAAGTGAGCTTGATGTTTACCACCAAGCTTCCCTTCATCAAGCAACTTGTGTTGATCATTAATCAATAAGCCACAACATGTATCAAAGGTATAGTCCTTACCATATTCCTTGCATGCCTGGCAATTTATCTAGAACGTGGAACATAACACATCGAAAGGTGTTCTCAAATTCATCAAGACTAGCTCAATGAGTTTTCCATATTTCTTCTGAAAATTCTTCCCACATTCTCCCAATTTCAACTACAGTTCTTTAACACATGCCAAGTAGTCCTCAATCCTTTCAAAGGAATGTGGATCAAGAGAGATCAACTCTTTCTCCAATTGTAGAACTTGACTCTCATCAACTTTGTTGAACAAATACTTCAACTTCTTTTAGACTTCATGAGGGAAATCAATCCCACTTGTATGAAAGCGAATCTCCCAAGAAATGTAGGTTGTGATGACCCCAACACCCTCATCTTTCTTCCCATCAATGAAAAACTTCACCTGGTCATTCTTAGGGTCTGGAATGGCGATCTTAGTATATTTCCGGAGCTCTTTGATTTTCAACAAAGTCTCCATATCTGGTGCCCAAATAGCATAATTGAGTCCATTTAAAATAATAGGATCAATCTTGGAAGTCGTCTTCGATATCTAATAGATCTGATGATCCAAATGGGTTATAGTAAAAAAATCAACAACCTAGAGCCAATCACTATAAGATCCGACTTAGCAAGATTTGTACACAATAGGTGAGGTCAAAACCAGTTGCTCTGATACCATGTTGGGGATTGAGGGTAACCCTTGGAGGAACAATAACAAAATCTACATAATAACAAAAGAGAAATAAAATTCAATGAAGATTGGTGGTGTCTAAAGACATCGTTTCAACACGTAAGCATAACACATTGTGATCAAAATATCAAGATGTATGATAGATACAAAGATCACTCATAGTCACACATTTACAATGTTTTTATTGACCCATAGGGTCCTTTATTTATATTCTTGGGATCGAACCAATTTCCTTGAAATTGGGAAGATCTTGTCCACATATAAGCATAGGTAGTTGGAAGGGTTTTCGACAAATATGTGTTGTCTCATCGGCTAGTCGACTTACCAAGTCAACCCAACCATCTAATTGTCCAACACGTAGTCAATTAATCAGTTGATCGATCCATCGACCGACTATCTAATCAACCACCTGGTCGACTCTCTCTAGTTGAAGTGGGATGAACCATCAAAACCTAAGGCTCCAACACTATACTTGTTGATTATTTAAGTTTTCCTTTGATAAGGTCATTGGCATGGGTTTTAGAATTAATTTTTACATGACCTATTTTTCCATAGTAGTAACATTCAATCCCACTCTTCCCTGTCATTCTCTTTCTAGTCCTTTTCTTTGAGTATAGTGCTATCTCTAGTTCATAATTTCCTTCTGAATCTCTTGCAGTGGTTTTCTTTTCTTTAACTAAGAGATATGAAATCATGTCTTCTAGAGTGTGTGAGACATCTAATTGAGAGTAAAGATGACATTGTTATATTAAGAAGACATATTATTTAACAAAATGACTTTGACATCTCTTCATCTTGGCGTAGCTTTGACTTAAGCTAGTTGTCATGTGGCTAGACATAGTGACTTCAACAAACATCTTGAATATGAATAACCATAGATTAAGAGAAAACTTTGTATTCAGTGCTTTTGCTCCAAATAGATTATTTAGATTATCCCAAATTTCCTTGGATGTTTTTTTTAGATCTACATGATGCAACTTAGAGTTTGAGAGAGCAAGACCAATAATAGTTTTGACTTTATCATCTTTTCTCTTCCATTCCAATGATCTATGTGGAACTATAGACAACTTCTTAGATCCTTTTACTATTCCCCATAGGTTTTTGTTTATTAAGCACATTTGATTTTTTGCTTTCTGAGTATGAAAGATTTTGACCGTTGATTTTTTTTTTAAGGAGTTTCCATTTAATTTTTTTTGTGTAAACTCTTATGGAAACAAATATGAAGGAATAAAATACCTAGGAAATGATGTACATTAATGGTGTTGTTTAACTCTTCTACATTTTGGCTTTTTTTTTTGTCAAAATAAGAACGACACAAATCTAGATGAAATAACAATTCTCTGTCATTTCAATTGTATTTTTGAATGCCTAAATGGATTCAACATGTCAAAAAACCATGAAACACTTGAATTATGTAAACTTAACCACTCAAATCTGAAAATCCAACACATTCTCACCGAATTTTTGATTTAAAGCAAAATTAAAAAAATAAATCCCAAAAAATAACCCAAACGTATAACGTTGTAATATAGCATGTTGGATTACATATATATGATAATCGTCAGTGGCTATACAAATGTACGATTTTGGCGGCTGTATGGCTGTACGATTTTCCTTGGTTGTTGGTCAAATTTTGCTCGGTGTCTCTACATTTTTTATTGGCAGCGACAACTATACCATTTAATTAATAAATGACTTTTATAACTTCCATAAAGTGGCTTACGTAAATGTGTAAGTTGTCATTTCACCAATGGGAAGTCTTCACATATTGGAGAATACAACGAATTTGTAGGTATCCCCTTTTTTTTCGATGCTGCAACTTATCCCTTGGTGGTTGAGATCCCTTGATACGTCCAATGAATATAGGTATGTCAGCTCCTTCTTTAACCTTCATCATGAGGATCTCCCTACTCTGATACTATGTTGAAAAAATGAATTAGATTATTAAATGTCAGCTCCTTCTCTAGGCTTTGTCATGAGGATCTCCCTACTCATATTATGTTAAAAAATGAATTAGGTTATTAAATGTGAAATCTTATATAGGGTTGAGATGAAGATACACAATAAAAGAATATTATATTAAGAATATACTTCACACATTTTTTTTTTTAAGGAAATATGTTCATGAAAATCATTTTAACTTTTATTCTCTTCGAATTTTCATTTTGTAGTTTCTAATTACCCTTAGCCATAGAGTCTCTCTCCAATTTTGAATGAAAATGATTTAACTCTTTATACTCCCATATTTGTTTTTTTAGTGATTTTGTTTTCTTTTACTTGGGAAATTACAATTGGGAGGTTGGATGTGGAGATTTTCTCTAAGCGTAACTTAAACTTTTCATTCTCATATATTGTTTTTTATTAATTATTCTGAATGAAGGAATATTCATCTTTTGCTTTCTTGACGTGCACAAGCTTGTGAAAATTTGTCTTCTTCACGACTTTGTTTTGAAGTGACAAATATTCTTCTTCTTTGGATTCAAATGCTTCAAGCATAGAATACAAATCTTCCCTCTACATATTTGAAGCTTGCTTTTGTCATCCATGTGAGTTAGGCTTGAAGTGCTTTTCATCTATTTACTAAAATCTGAAAAGCAATTAAAAAACACTTCCATGAATTTGTTGGCAATTGCTTGCAAAAGATCATTCAATTCCATACAAATTTGGTTTTGCACATAGAAGCAATGATGCATTTGCATTATTTAAACTACTGAAAAGTTTGAGTACTAATGAGTTTTTGGATAATGTCATGGGAATTCTACAATAGTTTTCAGTGACAAGTACAACTCATAAGAAAACATTACAAACTTCCTTTAATGCATATTGCTTCATAAGCTCAAAACTTATTATGACAAAGCACCCTTCAAGCTTTGTTTTCAACACATTTGCTCAATCAAACTATAACTCACCCAAAATTAGTATGCTTTCTCTATGACAAATGAGAAGCATGTCTTCTACTAAAGAATGACAAGTTTATAAGCTCTGCAAAGCTTATCTTGGTTTTTCAACACACACAACAAACTTGCTTCAATGAAGTTGCTCGAGGGAAACTTTGTATACAAGCATGAGAGTTTTGTTGCATGAATAATTCATGTATATGAGCATGAACAACTCAATGAAATTGTGTACAAAAATGAAACTTTGTTGTATGAACATTAAGAAATCAAGGGATAAACATGTCTTTAAGGATTCAAACATGAATGTTTTAATTCTTAAGCATGGACCTATGTGTTCACTCATCCATGGCTCTTGAGCCTTCAATTCATCATTGACCCCTTTGTCAAAATCTACAAAACAAGAGTAAGGGGTTCGATGAAGTTTGCTTACAAAAACTTGTAAGAAATCAATACATTTAATGCATAATTGTTTTTGCATATGAGGAAATTTGCAAGTGAAAACCATTATATTTTGATCATTGATAGGGTATGAGAGTCATTAAATGGTTTAAGTGGGAATAAATATTCAATCATTGGTAAACAAGTTTGTTAGATCAAGAAAATGCATTTCAAGCATGAGCACAAACATAAAGTACAAGCATAAAAACCATCAAACACAAGTAAGCCTATAAAATGAAAGACTTGTGGTAAGACGAACGATGCCCAAGTTTAAAGAAGCCATGCCCAACAATTGTAGTTTCAATGAAAATAAGTCCTCCAATCCTCTTTGATGTTTGATGTAATTTTAAAAAATTTAGTTCTAAATGCACAATAGTTTTATTGATGAAATTTTTGTTTTGATTTGATCAGTGCTACTTAGTTTTGCATCTCTAGTAGGATGAAGAAAATGTTTGCTTCTTCCAATATAAATCACACTCATCAAATGCAATCAAGATTGTAATTAAACAACTAAATAGGGAATAAAATCCATACATATGACACTAACTCTTCCATGAATTTGTACTTGAAATGAAGAATGAGTGTTGGAAATTGTACTTGCATAGTGTTATCACACAATATTGCACCCTAGTGCAAAGTCTTCACAAGGTACAAATATGAATTGAACATTAGAAGTATTACCACTGTCACCTAGACAACAACTTACCTAATTTTAGTGAAGGACAGATCCAACAAAAGGGAGGCTTCCCTAGTAGCTTCTAGGGTTCCTAAGACAAGACACAATCAAGTCTAAGGTCTCATATTTAGATACCCAATTCACCACTAATTTATTATGATATACAATTCTAAGAATAGGTGGATACTTCAAGGTAAATTTTCATATTTAAGATGTTCAATTCTAGAGTTGTTTTAGAGGGTTTATTATGTTATTACCAAGTAAAAAATGTCCCCAAAACAGTGTTGGACACACCTACCACACTTGGGGGGGGTGAATGAGTGTGGGGATCTTTTTCCCAAAACTTCCCTCTTACACAAAACTCATTAGTTAGCATTCAACATTTACTCATTACTCATTGTTGTCATTAATAATCAATTAGATGTGAATACATATCAGCAATATATCATCAACGAATCATCTCCACAAGGAGCACAAGATGTATGTACAATTTTTCTTTTTATTATGGACTTCAATTTGGGGGTTTTTCAGCAACAACTGAATAGAGTACAACTCTACAAGAGCACCA
>ML846594.1:5344-24794 GCA_009831015.1 Picea engelmannii
GGCCAGAGGATTGGAATGAGTTGGAATACTAAATTTGTTTGACATTCCACACTTCGGAAGGAGCCACGAGGTTAATGCATGTGTCAATATGTTGTTAACCTATGTGCATGGAAATTACTTATGGTTGAGCAGGACAATTTATATAGACACAATTCTCATTTCCCGAATCACCTGCTTACCGTCACAGGGGAAGATCCCACCTTGTTGCTTGAAGACAAAAATAATGAAAAGACAAAAATAACGAGAAGTACCGCACAGTTATAGGTGTGCGTGGGTGGGATGTGCCAAGTATATGTGAACCAATGGTATGAATTGCGATGCAAGCATTGGCATGCAAGTTGATGAGAAAGTGCAGAAAAGACCAAGTTCCCAAAACAATGATAACTATGACTGAGAAGTGTGTAGAAGGGGTATTGATGATCTAGGCATTGTTTTTTATTAACTAGTTCCTCATCGATTTCATTGAAGCATAATATAGAGGCATGGAATTCCACTATTCCTAGTTGTTAATTTTGATTGTGTTCACAACATGAAAATAACTAGAGGATGTGTAGTTTATGTGTCTGAGTGGTAAGTTGTGCTTGGCTACCAAGTATCATAACTTCTGGAAAATGATGAGCAAGAGAACACAGATAGACACCAAAATTGAGTTCATTCTATATAATGAAAGGATTAGGAAGTCTATCCACAATACACCACAAATTTCACCATAGCTTGTAGAGGCGTACACATTTATTGCATGATTCTGGGAAGACTGTCATCACATACATATACAAGAAAAGAAATACCCCATAGAGGAATGGGTCCAGCCAAATTAAAGAATCATAGAGGAGGACATACAATTGATTATGCAGGATTGGGAGCTAGACTGAAAGGTTCCTTTGAACCAAACAGGAATGGAGCACCTTGAAAATGAAGAAGAAGACCAAGGAAATGGACAAGGAAATGGCACAGGGGACGCGCATAAGAAAGTATCAAAGGCATGGGATAAGAGGAAGGACAAGGGTAAGGGGACAACAACATATGTTTGGAAGAAGATTAAATCTCATAAAAAAAAAACAATCTACACTTTCATGGACGATGATATCGATGGGATCGACTAGCAAGTGAGGGATGTCGCAGAGGAGGTATCTCAACAAACGTCGCAAAAATAAGAAGAACTGCACCAGAAGGTGAAAGAAGAGTTAATGACATTGCAACAACTATTGGACGAAGTAAATATATTGTCAGGATAAATATCTAATGAAGGACCAAGAACAGGCGTGATTTGGAAGCAAGGGCCACCACCTCTTCACTATCAGAGATAAAAATAGGGTGCATAGTTTTGAAGATCTTGCTCAACGTAATTGAGTTCCCCACACCATAGATGAATGAGAAGACACGATTACTAAGTCACCTGGACTTAGTCATTTCACAAATGCCCATAGGAGCACTACAAGGCTTACATACATGTATTGCACAGGAAATACAATTTTGGGCATATTCAACATCAAAGGAGTTGGATAAGGTAATGACGAGTAAGGAAGAACTGAAGAAGGATTATACAAAAATTTTGGAGGAGAAGGACAAGGTCGAGAAAAAGGTACAAAGTATATTGAAGGAGACAGAAGAGGCTGAGAAACAAGTAGAGAGGATACAAAGGGTTGTCCATAAACTATATAAGGAGATTCCAAACGTGTCGATGGTGGTAGAAGCCACACTTGAGGAATATGTATAAAATATCAGTGAGGTCATTGAAGGATTCCACACCGAATCGAGGAGTTGGAAGTGTGAACTACACCAGGGACACCACCCGAGGAGAAGGAACAAAGAAAAATAACAACCATAACCTCATTTGTAAGCATTAAGAGTCCGGATGAGGAGTGCATGGAGTTATGCGAAGAAAGAACACATCTTTGGAAAAGGTTGACAAAGGATTCAAAGATGAAATTCGCCGAGGAAAGATTAAATAATGCACAGGGAAGGAATAGAAGGCCATAAAGAATATAAGCACACTTCCAACATCTTAGCTCGTAGCATCCATCTTGGTGAAAGGAATTCATACAACGAGATAGATCAAATAAGGGTAGAGGAGAAGAATACAAAACAAAAATTAGTACCCCTAAAGGATGAAGCACTTAGGGTCATTGGGGAATTGGTATTTTTGCAAGCCATGGTTAAGAAAGTGGCACAAGACAGTGAGAAGAAGATCATGACCCTGACTGTGTAGGTAGTAGAGGAGAGTGTGGAGAAAGAAGTCGAGGTCAAGAAGGAAGTCACTACAAAAAGAGAAACCCTCCAAAATTTCATGGAGGCATGGAAGGGTGTGATGCAACAAGATTAAGTTGCTCGAGATGATCCATAGGTGAGTGTTGGGGGCATTATGGACAGGTATTTTGAATAACTAAGTTTTGAAGAGTGTGCACAAAAGTAGAAAAGGGAGCAATTTGCAAGGTTAAAGAAGAAGTTAGAGCAGGAAAAAATGTATGAAGAACAATAGTTAAGCATGTAGGCGTGAAGTAAGGAAAATCAACATGCAAGTACAAAGGAAGGAAAAGCAACATGCTAGAAAAAACAAAGGAAAACAACTAGTACATATTCGAGTTTTGCGATAAACTATTAGGGTACTCATCCCTAAATCTATGTATAAATATGTGATGGATTGGGGAAGAATAGGCTACTAAGAGTAAGATATTAGGTTGTATATGAGTGAGAATATTTAATTGAGGTTTTGGAGAGATTTTGTAGAGAGAGAAAGGCTTTCATTGCATAATATCTAGTTAGGTCTGGACATATTATATATATATATATATATATATATATATATATATATATATATATATATATATTAAGAGCAGTGTGTTGGTATGGTGATTTCATGAAAGCTAATATATAAGAAATTTGTTGCAGATGTAGCCCAAGGATTGGGTGAACCACATTAAATCTCATGTCTGAATGTGTCCTTCGATTTGGTTGTTCATAGATGTTATATTTATGCATGATTAGTATAGATTTGTTTACTATATAATTAATGCACGATAATAATGAATGATGCAGTGGGTTAATTATATTTTAATCTATGCTATAATGATTATGCACAATAGATTTTGTTAACTAATCAAAGGATATGAAATAAATATATTACGCACATGGTGGATAAATAGTAATGGATATGATGATATCCTCACACCCCCTCATCCTTGTAGAAACTTGGTTATTATAGCCCCGCTAGATACCTCAGGTGACACTTCACTTGCATGCAGGTGATGCTGATAGGGTCATTATCTGAAGGGTTTTGTTGGTTGACTAAATTGAACATATGTTATTATAACTACACACAAACAATGGTCATAGTGTTTATTTCCATATCGTAAATATTCCATGTAGTGTGCTTTATCTACCTTCCTTTCACACTTTCTATGGTCAGATGTATTTTTGGCACCCAAATGTTTGGGTTAATATCATGCACATTTTCATAAATGAATTCATGCACAACTATCTTAGTTTTTTTTGTGCTCAAGTAGTTGTGAAAAGGGTGACATGAGGCATGCACATGACATCAGTTTTGTTAATGCATGCTAGTTCTAGTTCTTCCAATGCACACCAGTCTGAGTTTTATGATGTACACCACAAACCAATAAGACACCACATGCACATTGGAATCTTGAAAAGAATATTTAGGAATTCTCCCTGAATGATTACTATAGGCAACACGAGGGATCATGGAGCAGCAAGAAGGAGAGTTGGAAAGATAGTTGAGAATGCCACGATTCAAAAGAGCTGATGTGGAATGCATGCAAGTGATAGATGTGTGGGACTAGTAGTTAGAGGTGTTAGTGGGGCAAAAATGAAAGCGTCAAATCACTAGAGCCAAGAAGAAAATAAAAGGGATCAACGACAATCGAAGGAACGCTAGTTATCTAGTCAATCAATTGGTCACTAAGGGGGTATAGTTTCTTGTATTTTTTTGTTGGTCATTGTCATTAAGCTCACTTTGAGACTATGTTTTGCAGTGTCTCTAATTGTAATACCATTTTGTTTGTAAGTGAAAAATCTATAGAGAAGCATGTGGTGCTATGTAACGTACTACTGGGAAAATGTATAAGGGAGAAAGGTTCTATTATTGTCAATGAATGAGTTTCTTCATGTATGTTTCTGAATGATTGAAGGATAATAATAAATCTACATTGATTCTGTACCTACAATGTGTTAATTGGATGTGTTTTTTTATGTTACACACTGTCGACTATTAAGTAATATGCAATGGATTATATGAATTCCAACCTGAATGGATCCTTGTGTAACTATCCCTTCATCATCAACACAAGACTAGATGGTCCTTGTGATCCTCATGGCATCTCAGGTGAGACTTTCCTTATTCTTGGCTGATGATTGATATGTCGATGCCTTGCGGTTTTTGTTGGTCACTCTATATGAACCCTAGGTATTAAACCGCCCAGTGTTAAGGAAAATTTTGCACAAGCATGAAACTACCCAAAGTCGGATTCATACAAAGTCGGATGTGATCGTGAAACAAAAAAACTTCACGAATCATTGAAGACAATGGGTTCACTTCCCTTTCAAGATCCGTCTAATCATCTTTTCGGGCCGGATCTATTCATCCCAATGGGTTCACATCCTATGGACAAAGGATATGTGAAAGATTTACCAGTTGTCAGCCATCATAGGGACCAATTATTAGAACTTCATAATCGAATGCGAGCTACCACCTCAACAAATTGCTTGGCAACATAGGCACAACGGCTACTTCAGTTGTAGCACCCCTTTCAATTCACTACCATGTAGGTGTTACTACACGGAATAACACATTCTCATTCATAATTAATCGCATGCATTTAAAACAAATTAAATACATTCAACACAGAGTATTCATATGAATTACTGCCATAATCAACAATCAATTAGCCTTATCATATTAATTCATATACACAGTGGAAAACATGATACATGACAACACATTCATGCAAAACAAGATTAAAACATAATCAGATACTTATCTTTATCAATGGTAGATTCCACCAAGAAAGTCCAGGCGTTCCACGAACCTCCCAGCCTTAGACTGCACTGTTCATCAAGCTCAGCAGCGGGTCACCCCCGAGTTGGGACTAAGCTCCACCCCGAGACAAGGAATCCTAGGCTAGGCTGAGGTTACAGGGAAAACAACACACAACAACAAGGAAGGGATTCTCTCCCAGGATCCTCCCATGCTCATTGCCCACAGACCCTCAATCCCCACATGCTTGTTCCACCCCAGGAGAATACACCTTCACTGTCACTTGGACAGTCCTTCAACTGCTAATCTCCCTTGCCTTGGGTTATAGGAACAGGCCGGGCCAGAAGTCTCTGGGCTCTATGGCAGCTACAGGGTTCCGTCCAGGAGTCCTCTCCTTCCTCCGCGCACTCTCTCACCTGGAGAGAATCGCTCACAGGCCAACAACCTATTCTTCCAACGAGAATCACCTCTCTCTCCTGGAGAGAGCATTGTACCACTAGCCAATAAGACCCCACGCAGTCCGGCACTACGTGGTCAAAACAACTCACGGGAAAACAGACACGGGCTTTCCAACAGGTTCAACAATGGTTGGTCACTTCTTGTTTCCCAATCTGCCAGCACAGGATAGACTCACGCTCTTGTTCTCGGGGATGCGTGACGAGTTGTCCATGCAGGGGTTCAACATAGGTTCGAATTGTTCAAACTGGGGTTGTACCAGCTATCTCAAAAGTCAACACAAATACATGCCTTTTCAGTTCAGAGGACGGACGTGGGTTTCTTTGCAGGACGCATACCAGTTCACCTTCTGGTAGTCAAGTAGAATGGAGGAGGAATCCCCTCTCACGGCTCATCCTGGTCATTTTATTTGCATGCACCAGGGCTGACACTTGTCACCCTTGGAATTGCATGCGTTCCATTAGCATGCATCCCCTTTGCACGCTTTCCCTTTCCAAAACTTAGGATAAAAATAAAACATAAAATGCACAAGTTCTTTTGGGAAAATATTAAAATATTATTCCCAGGCTTAAGCCCCCTAGGCTTATCCCCCAGGCTCAACACTTAGCCCCTTTCCCACCTTCCAGCCCCTAATTCCTTTCCCACTCTATGGATGCTCAGTCCCCCTTCACTCATTCATCGTGGTCGGTCTGCACCTGGCGGTGTTTACAATTTATTAAATGTTCTGCATGATTACATATACAACAGCAGGCTCCTGGCCTTCTACACTAGGCTCCCTGGCCTAACAAACACATAAGCCTCCAGCTTATAAGAACCTGGCTCACCAGCCTATAAAACATAATCATAATTCCTTTCAGAACATGGTTTACAATGGGGCTCGGCCTTGGGGATGCTACAATTCCCCTCCCATTATTTTTGCACTGTCCTTGGTGAAACTTACACTGTCTCTGCAAGCCTTTCAAAATTTTAAAAAAGATGCGGGTACTCTGCCCGCATAACATCTGCATGCTCCCATGTCGCGTCCTCAGGACCGTACCAGGTCCACTGGACCTTTACAAGCTCTATAGCTCGATTCTGGAGTTGTTTGCTTTTCCTGTCCAATATGCGCACAGGATGCACTTGGAGGACACCTTCTGGTTCCACCTAAATCATAGTCCAATCGATAATATGATTAGCATCAGGTACATATTTCTTAAGCAGTGAAACATGAAATACCTTATGTACAGTCATAGATGCAGGTAATGCAAGCATGTATGCAACTAGCCCAATCCTTTCCAGGATCTCAAATGGCCCACAAAATCTTGCTGCCAACTTGGCGCAACTTCCCAGCTTCAGGGAACTCCTGTTAGTTTTCACTTTTAGGAAAACATGGTCACCCACTTTGAATTCTCTATGGGTTCTATTACTGTCTGCGTAACTTTTATGCCTATCCTGCGTAGCTTTTAAATTATGTTTAATTCTTATCATTTGGTCTTCCATCTCTTTGAGAAGTTCAGGCCCAACTACTACTCTGTCAACTAGATTATCCCAGCTCACTGGAGTGTTGCACTTTCTTCCATAAAGCACTTCGAATGGGCTCATCTTCAATGATGAATGATACCCATTATTGTAGGCGAATTCTACCAAATGCAGGTAGTCTTCCCACCTTGATGGTTTATCCATCACATACAGTCTCAACATGTCTTCTATTACTCTATTCACTCTCTTTGTCTGTCCATCAGACTCGGGATGATACGCTGTACAAAAGTTCAGATTCGTTCTGAATCCTTTGAGCAGTCCTTTCCAGAAATTCGAAGTGAATTTCGGGTCCCTATCAGACACAATTGTCTTAGGAATTCCATGCAAGCGTGCAACTTCTTTTAAAAAGATATCAACAACATCAGCTGCCCTGTGGGTGGTTTTCAGTGGAATAAAATGGGTAGCTTTAGTAAGCTTGTCCACCACCACCATGATTGAATCATGCTTCTTTGTTGTTCTAGGTAGTCCGGTGATAAAATCCATTGTTACCACGTCCCATTTCCACTCAGGAATAGGTAAAGGCTGCAGCAGCCCTGTTGGGTGCCTATGCTCAGCCTTAACCTTTTGGCACTCCATACATCTGGCGATGTATTCAGCGATTTCTTTCTTCAAACCCGGCCAAAAATAATGGCCTTTGACTACTGCCACAGTCTTCTGGTATCCAGGATGTCCAACATAAGCCACGTTATGCATCTCCTTTAGAATTTCCAGCTTCAATTCTCGGACATTGGGTACATACACTCTGTTTTTATACAGAAGTAAACCATCAGTTCCCAAGGTGTAACTTTCCTTGGTCTGTGGTCCTTCACGCTGCTGTAGCTTTGCTACAAGACTTCTGTACTACAAATCAGCATTTGCAGCTTCCAAAATTCTGTCTTTCATCCCAGTCTGGTAAATGCTAATGGCTGTAGCATGTAATTCGTGCACCTTTCTGCTGAGTGCATCAACCACCTTATTTTCTTTCCCTTTGATATGCTTGATATCAAAGTCATATTTGCACAGAAACTCTAGCCATCTGGTTTTCCTGGCATTTAAGGCTGGCTGATCAAATAAATACTTCAGACCATTATGGTCTGTTCTCAGCTCGAATCTTTTGCCCATGAGGTAATGTCTCCATTTCCTTAAGGCGTGGATGATTGCTGCCAGCTCTAAATCGTGAGTGGCATAATTCTTCTCATGCTCCTTCAACTTTCGGTATTCATAATATACTACAAATCCTTCTTGGCTGAGAACTCCTCCCGACCCCTCCTTACACACATATGTGCACACTATGCAATCCTTATTTGGATCTGCAATTTTCAGGATTGGAGCACTGGTTAGCAGATGCTTCAATCGCTGGAAGCTGCTCTCACATTCTTCAGTCCACTGAAACTTCTTCCCTTTCCTTTGCAAGGAAGTGATAGAATGAGCTATCCTTGAGAATCCGACTATAAACCTCCTATAGTAGCTTGCCAGACCCATAAAAGATCTAACTTCTACCACATTCCTTGGCGCTGGCCATTCTCGAATGGCCTGTACCTTTTCAGGATCCACAATGATCCCTTCTTCTGATATAATGTGTCCCAAGTAATGGATTTGCCTCTGATAAAAAGAGCACTTGCTCAGTTTTGCGTACAGCTGGTGTTCTCTCAACACTTGCAACACCATTCTCAAGTGTTTCTCATGTTCTTCCTCTATCTTGGAATACACCAAGATATCGTCCAGGAAGACTATGACAAACTTGTCCAAATAATTTCTGAACACTCCATTCATTAAGCACATGAAAATAGCAGGTGTGTTGGACAATCCAAACGGCACCACCGTGAACTCATAATGGATGTACCTTGTTCTAAAGGCGGTCTTGCTGATGTCCTCATTCTTTATTCTCACTTGGTGATATCCAGATCGAAGATCTATTTTTGAAAATATTTTTTCATCCTTCAACTGATCAAAAAGATTATCAATCCTTGGTAGAGGGTACTTGTTCTTGACAACGACCTTATTCAACTACCGAAAATCAATGCACAGCCTCAACGTCCCATCTTTCTTCTTCACGAATAGGACCGAGGCTCCCCACGGTGACATGCTGGGGTGAATGTAACCTTTCTTTAGTAGCTCTTCGAGCTGCAATTGCAACTCTTTCAGCTCTGGTGTACTCATTCTATAAGGAGCCTTTGAAACTGGAGCTGCTCCAGGCATCAAATTTATAGAAAAATCGATGTCCCTCTTCGGAGGTAGTCCAGGTACTTCCTGAAATATATCCTTGAATTGTTTGAGTACTTCGTGGTCTTCCAGATTTGAGACTACATCTCAGAATGCTTCTTCCACCCGAGATGCGAATAATTGACAGCCTTTCTGGTAACATTTCTTCAGCTACATGGCTGAGATTTCCCTCACAGCCATGGCTCTGGGAATTCCTTGGACTGTTACTTGATTTCCCTCTTCATTCAGGCATGTAAATCTCTTGTTACGACAGTTCAGAAGGGCATGGTGCTGGTCCAACCAGTCCATCCCAATTAAGAAATTGTATGAGCCTAAAGGAAAAATGTTCAGTTCAGCCTTAGTGCTCATTCCTTTCATGTCCACTAAACATGACTTAACTAATTCAATGACCTTCCTCTTGTTCCCTGTGGCCAACTGCACTAACCAAGACTTCTCATGTTTGCTTCTCGTTAGATGCAAAATTTCCACCAATCTAGGATCTACATAACTATGGCTAGCCCCTGAATCAATTAAAATAACAAGTGGTTGGTTGTTGATCGTACCTTCCACTTCAATCATGTGCGATTGAAATTATGCTTGCTTGTTGTCCAGGGCTGCGTAGATCCTCGACATTCTGTTGCCCATATCCTCCACTCTTTCAACTTGCTGAACAGTATGGACGGTTCTTACTTTGTCTTTTCTATGGGGGCAGTCTCTGTACCTATGATTCCCTTTACATCCCCAAAACTCCATAAGTGGAGGCCTTGGTATTTGCTCACTCCCTTCAACTTTCCTGGGGTCCCTAAAATATGACTATCCCCCAGGGCCGTTCTTGAAAAAGGGAGGCCTGTTTCCCTTCTGCCTCTGTTCTTTCTTAAACCTCTTCTGGTCATCCCAAGCCTTTCAAAAGGTAGGCTGTTCTCTTTGCTGTTTGTACAAGCATTTCACCCTTCGTATTGTTTCTTCCATGGTCTTAGGATCATCATATGGAATCTTGTGACCAATGGAAGGTGGCAGTCCACTCAGATATCTCTGAATCTTGACAGCCTCATCTTTGATGAATGGAACGTACTTCAGTAGTTCTAGAAAACTTCGTTCATACTCATCAATGGTCATACTGCCCAACTTGAGTTCAAAGAACTCCTTCATATTTCTGTCATAGTATCTTTTGGTCAGGTATTTCTTCTCAAAATACCTCTTAAATTCCTTCCAAGTGACGTCTTTCTCTCTGAGGTGCTGCACCTGCACAAACTGATCCCACCACATGGATGTTTTTCCTTTCAGTTGATACATTTCAATTCTTTCTTCTGTATGGGAAGAGTAATTCTACAGTTGGAAGTATTTCTTCATGCCCAACAACCATGTCTTAGCATCTTCCTCCTTCTTATGTTCTCCATCGAATGTTGGAGGCTTAATTTTGTTCATCTCCCCTTTCAATTCCTCCTTTCCAGATTTTTGATGTTTTTTGGTAGGGGATGGGCTTGAACCACTGTGTGTCTCCCTGTTGGAATGTCTTTGGGAGAGACTAAGATGTCGGCTACCACTCCTCGACCTACTTCTTCTCCCATGGGTTCTGCAAATCTCCGTCGTACTTGAGTCTCTTCCCTTCTTGAGTTTCTTCTCTATTCTTTCCAAGCTCTTCAAAAATTTTAAGTTTAATTCACCCTGCCGATCCCTGACTTTCATGAGCTTTTGGCTATCAGCTTGGCGAGCCTTGGCCTCTCTTTGCAATCCTTCAATGATTTTCATTATGTGTCCTTCCTTATCCTTCTCCTTTCCATGCCCATTGGAGTTCGATCCTTCGATTCCCAGGTTAACATCCTTTCCTTCCTATTCATCTTCTATTTCGGGGGAATCTGTACCTTTCCCCACTCATACTTGGCGTTGGTTAGCTGGAGTCATGACCTCCGTTGAACTCTGCACATGCACTGTGCAATTAAATTCGAAGTTTGTCAGGCCATTAAACTTCATGAACAATCCACAACATTTATAAGCCAATACGAACAAAACAAAAGACATTTCGATTCAAATGAGTTTTCTGAGCTCTCGTTCGGCTCTGCACTTTTTGGGTTTTTGAAACTTTTGTTTTCGGGTCTTTCAGGCCTTCGAGTGTTCGGTACCCAGGACTTCGGGTTTTTGGTACCGGAGAGTTCATTATACAGTGACTCCCCACCTCTTGTCATTTAAATTGCCGAATTCTGAAATTCCGATTTACTTTACCCTCCGGGCCCACATAGCACAGTGGTCACCCACAACCACGGTGGTACGTGGCATGTTCATGAGGGTCCATGCCACCTTTAACGAAGTCATCGGGTCCCACTACTCTTGATTTTCTTCTCGACCCACTGGCATGTGTTACACATCCATGTGTCCACGTCTATTCCAAGTAAAATCCAACGGTCAAATCTTTCTCAGATCTACGACGTAGATCCTTTCGGCGTTTTGGGCTTCCAAATGCCGATGTGCTCTAACTTCCGTTAGCCCTCCGGCTAGACTCGTGGTCCACACAACCTTCCTTGATATGACTACAGTCATACCTCCTATAGGGGTTTCGAAATTCGCAATGCCGAAATGCATAAACTTCTTGTCCACGGGATTCCCGATTCTCTGAATCCCGATTTCCTGATGTGACGTCAGCTAGGCCCCCACAATGGAGCTTTCCTTTCGGGAAATCTCCTGAATTCTTTGATCTCCTCCACGTGTCCTCCTATGATGGATGGTCCTGATCGCTTCTCGCAATTTCGCGATTCCAAATGTCCCAGGCGTCTTGTCTCTAGGATTCGCGAAATGCCGAATCCCAATGTGCCGATTTGATTTTTCTATCGGGACTTTCCCTGATAGCCTGGATTTCTGCCATGCGCCCTCAACGAATGGATAGTCCCGACTGAATCTCATGATTTCTAGACTTCGCAAGGTGCAATGTAAAAAACGCTCACCTATGTGAGTCCGGGTGTCTAGATCTCCGAATTGGATGATCGCGCGACACACGTCCTTCCTCAGACGGACGACTCAGATTCCCTCTCGCTATTTCGGAACTTGAAATGTCCCGACCTTCTCGACCTCAAGAACTCTGATATCCTGAATGCCAATATCCCGATAAGCCAACTCCTTTCAAGACTTTCACCCTCCTGTTCACGAAACTTTAAAACCCCGTGCAACTTTCCAGATCTGACGGTCACAAGGGTTCGCCTTCCCTCCCAGACAGATCCTAAGGCTCCAACACTTTCGGGTGTGGAGTCCTCTCTCTCCCTATGGACTTATACCACACTGACTGTGGTTTCATAATGCCGCTATGCATCCTGAGCTTTAAAAACTTGTCAAGTAACTCCTTGACATTTTGGAGCGAACCAGGGTCCAAAATTCACCTTCCAGACCCAATTTCCCTCGCATTCTCGGTCCAAAGACCGCTCCACTGGCCCATCTAGGCTCAGTGTCGAAACCTTGGCTCTGATACCAAACTGTAGCACCCCTTTCAATTCACTACCGTGTAGGTGTTACTACGCGGAATAACACATTCTCATTCATAATTAATCACATGCATTTAAAACAAATTAAGAACATTCAACATAGAGTATTCATATGAATTATTTCCATAATCAACAAGCAATTAGCCTTATCATATTAATTCATATACACAGTGGAAAACATGATACATAACAACACAGTCATGCAAAACAAGATTAAAACATAATCAGATACTTATCTTTATCAATGGTAGATTCCACCAACCAAGTGCAGGCCTTCCACGAACCTTCTAGCCTTAGATCACATTGCTCATCAAGCTCAGCAGTGGGTCACCCTCGAGCTGGAACTAAGCTCCACCCCGAGACAAGGAATCCTAGGCTAGGCTGAGGTTACAGGGAAAACAACACACAACAACAAGGAAGGGATTCTCACCCAGGATCCTCCAATGCTCACTGGCCACAGACCCTCATTCCCCACATGCCTGTTCCACATTAGGAGAATACACCTTCACTGTCACCTGGACATTCCTTCGGCTGCTAATCTCCCTTTCCTTGGGTTACAGGAATAGGCCGAACCGAAAGTCTTCGGGCTCTGTGACAACTACAGGGTTCCTTCCAGGAGTCCTCTCCTTCCTCCGCACACTCTCTCACCTGGAGAGAATCGCTCACAGGACAACAACCTGTTCTTCCAACCTCAATCACCTCTCTCTCCTGGAGAGAGCATTGTACCACTGGCCAATAAGACCCCACACAGTCCGACACTGCGTGGTCACAACAACTCACGAGAAAACAAACACGGGCTTTCCAACAGGTTCAACAATGGTTGGTCACTTCTTGTTTCCCAATCTGCCAACAGAGGATAGACTCATGCTCTTGTTCTCAGGGATACGTGATGAGTTGTCCACGCAGGGGTTCGACATAGGTTCGAAGTGTTCAGACTGGGGTTGTACCAGCTATCTCATAATTCAACACAAATACACGCCTTTTCGGTTCAGAGGACGCACGCGGGTTTCTCAGCAAGACGCAGACCAGTTCACCTTCTGGCAGTCGAGTAGAATGGAGGAGGAATCCCCTCTCACAGTTCATCCTGGATGTTTTATTTGCATGGACCAGGGATGACACTTGTCACCCTTGGAACTGCATGCGTTCCATCAACATGCATCCCCTTTGCACGCTTTCCCTTTCCAAAACTTAGGATAAAAATAAAACATAAAATGCACAAGTTCTTTTGGGATAATATTAAAATATTATTCCCAGGCTTAAGTCCCCTAGGCTTAGCCCCCAGGCTCAACACTTATCCCCCAGGCTCAACACTTAGCCCCTTTCCCACCTTCAAGCCCCTAATTCCTTGCCCACTCTGTGTATGCGCAGTCCCCCTTCACTCATTCATCATGGTCGGTCTACACCTGGCGGTGTTTACAATTTATTAAATGTTCTGCATGATTACATATACAAAAGCAGGCTCCTGGCCTTCTACACTTAGGCTCCCTGGCCTAACAAACACATAAGCCTCTAGCTTATAAGAACTTGGCTCACCGGCCTATAAAACATAATCACAATTCCTTTCAGAACATGGTTTACAACGGGGCTCGACCTTGGGGACACTACATCAGTGACAGGTAAACAACCACCCAATAGTTTCAAGAAGTTTTTTCCACTCCTAGTTTCTAATTGTTCTTTTTCTTCGATTTCTAATACAAGATGTGATTTGGCTCATGTGATTGGCATGGACGAATCAAAGTATAGTCTGTTGGGTAGCCATTGGGAAAATAATTAATGAACAATATTTTATAGTTGGCAATTATGTAGGAGTTTTGTGTTTTAGTTTGAACCGTGTGAGAGACGTTGACATCTTTCACAAATAAGTGGGAAACCAAATAGGTTTAAAGTTTATTGTGGTTATATTGAAAACACACAACCACATCGTAATCCTCTCATGATATATTTTACAAAGTGTTTACTTTATTCAATTACTTTTTTCTTCCTCACCTATGTGGAAAGTTATAAAAATGACAAGTATTAATATTTTTTTTACCTTATACGGAGGCCCTTGAGCCTCATTGTCCCCATGAAATATCCACATGTTCCTTGTCCCCAATTTTTGCACTATCTTTTCAAATTTTCTGATTTATTTTCCCAATCCATCCAATTGATAATGCATCTCAACATCGAAGAGGACATAATATTTGTAAACTAGGTGATAAACCATATGTGGGTGTGCATCATATGTTTCCTTGTGTAGGTGGGAGAATAGGGTTTCCTATGGCACTTAAGAACATGCTTAGCACTTTTGATCCGAATTATTTTGAGAAGGAAATGAAGGAAGAGATATAACAATGAAATATATAGAAATATTTCAATAAACACATAGATACATTAATGCACAATTTTTATTAATGAGAGAATGTACAGAAACTGTAAAATTATAGAGTGAACGATTCACTAGAATGGTAGCAGTTTATCTATGAGAAGAGAAGTGATGGATACACTCATTCGCAAGAATATTATGATATTTATAATGAGGCGTTAAAATAATTTTTATCATAAAGAAAATCCAAAACACTAACCCCGGAGGATGAAATGACAAAATGTTTTTGGGCCCTGATGGGGGTAGTCGATAAGTCAAGTTCCCAACGATGTAAGTTTTTCATATGATCTCCATTTGGGGAGCACGATAGCTCGTTTCAAAGGTTTGGTTGTGGAGTACATATTCCATTCGACTCATACCATGCCTTCATATATCGTTTGGGTTTTGTCGTTCCCAAAAAACATGGTTTAGTGCTTTAAAATGACCTCAAATATAAAAATATCAAAATTAACTTGTACCTTGAATGTGGTAGTGTCTCCAAAGTGACTAGTTGATGAACACATGCCTGTTATTCTCGAAAATCATTGAAGTATTTAGGAAAATTCTCTAACATCTCATTCCTCTGTTGTGTGAGGACTTCCATAAGAAAGAACTTGATGGACTATTATTCTCCCTTGTCCCTCTTCTCTTCCTCCATGGGAGGACGTTTGGGATGGAAAGAGAGGTTATCCTCAAGGGAAACTAGCTCGAGACCCAATTCTCTATATCCTAACCTCATCGGGGACATGCACAAGAAACGAAAAGGAGTAGCCTTCTCTGAAACCAATGATATGGATTATTTTAGAATGAAATGAAGGAAGAGATATAAAAATGAAATATATATAAATAGTTCAATAAACACAAAGATACAATCATGCACAATTTTTATTAATGAGAGAATGTATAAAAACTGTAAAATTATAGAGTGAATGACACATTAGAATGGTGGCAACTTATCTCTCATAAGAGATGTGATGGCTATGCTCATTTTCAAGAAGATGTTGATATTTACAATGAGGCTCTAGAGGCCTTTTTATCATAAATAAAATCGAAAACCCTAACCCAAGAAGATGAAACACCAAAAGGTATGCGGGCCTCGATGGGGTTAGTTGGTATGTCAACTTCCCATGGCGTAAAATTTTCATAAGATCTATGTTTGGGGCACACAATAGCTCATTTGAAAGGTCTACCTGAGGAGTACATATTCCCTTTAGCCCAAAATATGCATTTGACTATTGTCTGGTTGTTGTCGTGCCCAAAAAACGTCGTTTAGGGCCTCGAAACGATCCTAGAAATTCAGGACCTGAAAAACTGTAGAAAAATGGCCAATGTGGACACCCCTATTTTGAGCCAGTGGAATAGGTGGGTGGTCACTGGTTTCCACCTAGATAAAGTTTGGACCCCCTTTTCCCTCAACACATTGGAAAGGGTTCCATGATTTTCTGATTTCTTAAGTGGTGGGAAATGAAGGTGGCTCAACTATTGATGTGGTGTATCAGATTACACAATCGGACAAGGCAGTAGTTGTGGGATTCAAGCAATTGCATAAGTAGAAAAAAAAATGCAATTTGCTAGAAATTCCATTTTATAGCTCTACTTGCCATGATTTGAGTGGTTCCGACCATGAGACACACATATCATAATTATTAGAACCAACTCGAGAAATGAAGATAAATACATTGTAATAAAACGACATATAATGGGTTTTTGGGTTTTTCTATAGAATAATGATAATGAAAAAACACATGTCCAACATATAACACTTGTTGGCATGTTTTACAGGCTGCGTATGCTTATCATTGATGGCAAGTACAACAACGATGATGGCTTGAGTACATGTATAATGTGCCAGGCGGGCACCAGAAGTATTTTGGGAAGACGTAGCAGAGCAAGCTCGTGAAGACCAGAAGAGATAGTGCAAAGGTGCATGCAGAGTGCAGTGTATGTGTGGTTGTCATTGATGGCAAAGATCATGACCAACAACACAACGATGAACGCATGGCAAGATCAGAAGCTAAATTCCATTTCGGGTATCAGAAACAAAGGCTCCATTTCGGAGTTCCAGATACTGGGAGTTGGAGGAGTCAAGAGTCGAGACTCTTCATCACAGGAATCCCGAAGTGCCGAAATGCGAAATGTTGAAAATCCTGAAACAGGTAGATCAACCGGAGTTTCGGATATCGGGAGTTAGAGGAGTCAAGAGTTGAGACTCTTCATCACAGGAGTCCTAAAGTGCCGAAATGCGAAATGCCGAAAATCCCAAAACATGCACATCGACCTGAGTTTCGATTATTGGGAGTTGGAGGAGTCAAGAGTCGAGAGTCTTCATTACAGGAGTCCCGAAGTGCCGAAATGAGAAACGTCGAAATCCTGAAACAGGCACATCAACAAAGGCTTTGGATACCGGTAGTTGGAGGAGTCAAGAGTCGAGACTCTTCATCACGGGAGTCTCGAAGTGCCGAAATGTGAAACACTGAAAATACCGAAACATGCACATCAACCGAAGTTTCAGATACCGGGAGTTGGAGGAGTCAAGAGTTGAGACTCTTCATCACATGAGTCCCAAAGTGCCGAAATGAAAAATGTTGAAAATCTCGAAACGGGCACATCGATCGAAGTTTCGGATATCGGGAGTTGGAGGAGTCAAGAGTCGAGACTCTTCATCACAGGAGTCCTGAAGTGCCGAAATGCGAAATTGCAAAAGCGCTGTATGGATAAGCGCTTGGTCACCGCTGGTGGTCAGATCGTCAAAGAGCTGTAGAGAAGAGCTCCAAGAGACAAGCTCCATTTTGGAGGTTGGAACATGGAGAGTCGAGACGACTCATCACAGAATCCACGAAACACGAAATGCGAAATGTGTGTTCAGAATTGGCCCCTGGTCATAACCTATGGTCACATCGACGAAGGCTCAAGGGAGGAGGTAGCATGAAGCTAATATCCATTTTGGAGATCACGACTTGGAGAGACGAGATGCCTCACCACAGGAATTCCGAATTGAAAAATGGTGAAATAAGCGTGAGACCCATCATTTATGTTCCAACGGTGTAGGTTATTTAGGAATATGATCGAAGGGCTACTGTTGCTCTTCACAGTTAATCGATCAGTGGCGATTCAGTTGCTGATGCAGTTTTTGGAGGTTCATAGTGTAACTGCTAGAAAGGACTGATTGTTTCTACCAGAGGACTTGAAGAGACTTCAGTGTGATCGCCAGAGAAGCTGAAGAGTCTCAAGGAATCTACCAGTGGAATGAAGACTGTTCATAGAGGCGATTGACAGATGGAAGAGCGTTGAAGCCTATAACTACAACAGAGAGGATGAGCTCGACTATGACAGAGAAGACAAAGAGTCTCGACTATTAGAGAGGCTAAGGAATCTCAGCATAACACCCAGTGATGATGAATGCATGGGCATAACCACCAGAAAAGATGAGGAATTGCCATGATGATGAGGTAGAGGACTCGACATGAGTAGAACATGCAGAACAAAGAGAGTTTGTTGATGCTCGAGGGGTGAAGCTGTGGGAAGGTGGAGTGGTAGTGAATATCTCGATGCAGAGAACAATGGCACTGTGAAGAGCATGCAGAAGGAGTGCGCATATGGCATGCACAAGGTGCACAGAGACTATAAGAATGCAGAACAAAGAAGAGATGGGGTTGTTGTTGAGAGTGATTCAGGTGTGTAGAAGGAGGCAGAGTGCAGCAGCTGAAATGCATAGAAGAGGAATAGTGCATAGAAGGGACATGGCACATAGAGCATGAAAGGTATAAGAACATAAAGTGTAAGGAAGGGGTGTAGGAAGAGACCAATGCAGGTAGAGCAGAGCATTGTAGCAGAAAAGTGATGAGACTGGTAAGCCATTGATGAACATTATATCACTGTAATTCGTTTCAGTAGCAAAGATTGATATTTAAGGGTGGTTGGGAGGTGCTAGGGAGGACTATTTTCCTCAGAGGTTCAAGTGGGTGCTTAAACATAGGGAGTTGTAGCTTCCATCTGGTTGTAGCAAGAGAAACCAGGGTGGCAGTGAGGTGCAAGGGAGAACATTGTTTCTCTGATATACAGGTTGGTGCCTGTGTAACTAGAAGTTGGTGCTTCCATCTAGTTGGTGCTGGAACTCTTAGGGAGTTGGTGCTTCCTTCTAGTGGGTGCTAGAGAAACCAAGGAGTTGGTGCTTCCTTCTAGTTGGTGCTAGAGAAACCAGGGAGTCGGTGCTTCCTTCTAGTGGGTGCTAGATAATTCAGAGAGTTGGTGCTCTCAGCAAGTAGCAACTTGCAAAAAAAAGGTTGCAGCCTCATTATGAGTTGGTGCTCATAAGTATGATAATGTATAGAATGTAAAGATTACTTATCATATAAAGAAGAAGAGGTTTTACCCTTTATGGGTTTCCTCAGGAAATATCTGTCTCTGTGCATCTCATATGTGTGAATGATGTTGAATGTTCTATTGCTTACTTCCCTGCATTATTGTGATTGTCATTGAGTGTTCTGTAAA